>CAJVPK010000793.1:0-21645 GCA_910592015.1 Diversispora eburnea | reverse complement strand
ACCAGAATAAATATCAGTTATATTTAATACACTTATCGGGGGCATAAAATTTTTTAAAAAAAATTAAAAAATATATCGGGTGCCTGATTTTTATTAGATGACCGATAGATCCTTAACATATTTATATTACACCTATGGGGAACATATCAGTTGCCTATCAGTTACCTATTAGCTATCCCGATAACTACCCAATTGGCTCCCTATATATGTCTGAAATATGGATTTCGACCTGTGTTATTAATATTAACTAATTTATTTTTATTTTAGGTGACGAAAAATGATGGCAATGGTAACAACAATGGCAATGGCAATAGAAAGTAAGATAGATTTAAAATCTGATTATCTTTTTTTTTGTGTTACATTAACTAATTGATTTTCATTTCGTTTTTTTATAATAATGACAAAATGAAATCGGCACCAAGAAAAAAAAACCATGAACTAAAAATATTTCAGTTTGGTTTCAGTTTTTCCATTTGGTTCAAATAAAGAACCGAAACTGAACTGAACTGAACGGAAATCTTTTGGTTTGGATTTTAATGAACCAAACCGAACCAGAACCAGAACTGGCCATTCGGTTTTGGTTCAAACCGAACGGTTAGGAGCTTTAGTCATGATACTGATGATGGTATTACGTTTCTGTTGTCATGACACTGACAATGGTGTTACATTTCTGTCATCATGACACATGACTGAGTAGAAATAACCTAGACTAAGTGAAAACAATATAATTATATTGTTTCCACTTCATATAAGACATGCTTGTAACCTACCACCTGTGATTTACAGAATTCATATTATATTACTAAATAAATACTAATAAAATATATTAAATAATTATACTAACAAAATAAATAACAAAAAAAAAAATAAAATAATAATAAATAAAAATAAAAATTATTAAAGTGGAGAAAACTTATAGTAACACCATATCAAAAAGAAATTCTGATTTTAACTGATTTATAATATAGGATGCAATAGGATGGTTGATTATTACTGATTTTTAGCTGATTTATAGTATAGGAATTATCATTCAGTATAGTGATTCTTTTTGTATTTGACTAGTGTAATAATTACAATACAAGTAATAATATTATTAAGGATTCTTTTGTATTTGACTAGTGTAATAATTACAATACAAGTAATAATATTACTAAGAAATGGAACTGTTGTAAGTCCAGAGCAAATATTGATAAAAATTAATAAATTCATATATATGGCATTATATTACTGGATGAAAATTACATGTTGTGACAGAAATGTGACTGATCAATTTTTACTTTGCATAGAAGTATAATGTCCTCTGAACAATTCTTTATTAGATACTATGAAAAATGCTTCTTATTAAAATTATAGATATTGATAATTGGTACCTGATATAAATAATGATCAAAGATTAAACTTATTATTTTTTGTTAATTTTATTTGAAGTGTAATTTTTCTATAAAAAAGTTTGTTCAATTAAAATTATTCATTGTGTCACAATTAACATTCAAATTTTAAAATTTTTTTAAAAATTTTCACGTAGTCCAATACTTTTTATAGAGGAGTATAACTATAGAAAATATATTAAGAGAAACTCTCACCCAGGTGAATTTCTTACCTATAGTCCTCTATCTCTAAACAGTAGTGTCACTAATAAATGCAGGAAAATTTACCTGCAATTTACATAATTTACCATTCAAGAGGTACTAGTCACATACAAAAGAATCACTGTACTGAGTGGTGATTCCTATATTATAAATTAGCTAAAAATCGGAATTCCTATATCATAGATCAGCTAAAAATCAATTGTCCTATTACATTCTATATTATAAATCGGCTAAAATCGGAATTCCTTTTCGGTATGCCTATTCTTTTGTGTTTGACCTGTGAGGGTTGTCTAAAGCCGTATCCATCACATAATTATCTGAAATTACTTAATGTTAGGGTGTGGGCTGAAGGTTTAAGTAGATATTATATGTAAAATTGTCTCCTGACACTTTTTATTAATGCACCAAGATATGTTTAAACATTTGTAAATATATTGTATAAAGATTGTATAAAAAGATAGACTTCCAATATTTTAAATAATTCTTCAATTTCAAATTTATCAACGAGAATTAATTTGATTCGGCATTCACAAGATCTACAATTCCACCATAAATGTAACTGTCGAAAAAATAAAATAAAATAAAATATATTATTAATATTAAGTATATTAATATATTTAAATAAATTATAATATAAATAGTATAAAAATTTATAATATACTTAAATATAAAATTAAAACTCTCAGCTGAAATATCGGGTTTAGAGATTGTTTTAATATTATTCTCGTTTTGAGGTGCATTGGCTAATTCCTTATTAAAATATGATGACCTATATCGTAGTACTGCCGAATGAGCCGTAAAAGTTTTCTTTTCTCATCTTTATCAACTTCGATAATCACATTATAATCTTCATTGTCATTTAAGATCGCAGTAAAATCTTGAGATAACTTGTCAAAAAATTTGAATGCCATTGTTAATAATAATATGCTATGCGAAGCACATGCAAAATAAAATGTTGTGTTAGTGTTCTAAAATCCGGTCACTTGTTCGACGCCCTGAGTAACATTTTTATGACTAAATAATGATTTAATAATAACTTTTTTGTGAAATTTTTTTTTGATATAAGAGATTGTAGTTTCAATTATTATAAGAAAGTATGGCAACTCAAGAATTACCTTTTGAAATCTTAAGATTCCTCCCCACAACTGGGGAAGAAAAAAAAGGTTCAGCCATTATTGTATTGCAAGAATGGTGGGGAGTTAATGACCAAATTAAGAAACATGCACAATTTATTTCTGATAAAACTCAAATTATGTGCGTAGTTCCTGATTTATATAAAGGAAAAATTGGTTTAAATGCAGAAGAAGCAAGCCATTTGATGAATAATTTGAATTGGAAAGAATCTTTAGAAGAACTCGAAAAGCTTTCTAATTTTTTGAAAAATGAAGGTCGAGAGAAAATTGGAGTTGTTGGATTTTGTATGGGAGGTGCAATTAGTCTCGCCTTGGGAGCAAAACTTCTCCCAACGTGTCCATTATCCGTCGTAATTACTTGTTATGGAATTCCACAAAATTCACTTATTGATATATCTAAACTTGCTACTAAAACTCCAGTTCAAGGTCACTTTGCTAATAAAGATATTTATAAAGGTTTTAGTGATCCTCCTACAGTTGATACATTTGAAAATAAACTTAAGGAAAGTGTAAAAGGCGATGATACTGCTCATGAAATTCAGATTTATCGTTATGAAAATCAAGATCATGCATTTTTGAATGATGATGAACAGGCACTTCAAGAACGTAAAGAAGCTCAAGATTTGGCATGGAAAAGAATTTTCGAATTCTTTAAAAAATATTTGGGTTAAGAATTTAAATTCTTAATATTCACGATATTTGCTCATGATATAAAAATGAAGAATATATAAATTTTAATATTTTAATATTTCCTTTTTTTTTTTTTTTTATTATAAAAAAAAAATATACTTCTGGGATCGTAACAAAATTTTAATTTTAATTCTTTGCATAAAAGAAGATTTATTTACAAAACAATGAATTTTCAATCCAAACAATGTATCAAAAGCTAAAGTAATATTTCCTTTTTAAATAAAGATAACTACTACTCTACTAAGCAATTTATTTAAGATTAGTTTATACCAGATCAGATACACTTATAAATAATAATAATAATATAACACGCCTCTTATTGCCAGCCATATTGCTTGGGTAATACTATCGTATTGAAAAGTGATATAAACGCCTCTTGATCAAGTTCTCGAACAAGATCAAATTCGTCACTATATTTTTCAATATTTACAATACTCGATTTGTTTATAATAAAAAGGTGATAATATTACCAGTAACAACTGTGATTATATATATTTTCATTCTAAACTGACTCATCAAGATTGTGGCGAAGTTCAATTTAATTGTAATTTAAGGAAATTTAATAAATTCAAAAATTAAGATCGGGTATTATTTATAAGGGAAAATAAGGCCATCAAGAAAAAAGAAAATGGTGGCTATGTATTTTTATAAATCGTAGAATAAAAAAAAGTAATGAGCTAACACAGCCCCACAAGAGAAATAATCATAAAAAAAAAAGGAATGAAAGATAAAAAATTATTCCAAGCCCACACATAACCACACATAATTTATACTTAGTCAAACACATCATACATAATTCACTCATAATCCAAAAGATAATAATTCCTTTAAAATTTATACTGAAGTAAAATTAATTTTAAAAATTGTACATCCAAAAAATTAAATAAATATCTTTTTCTTTAAAAAAAAGAAAGACAAAAAAAAAAAATCAAAGAAAATCAAAAAAATTAGGAGGGGTGAAAGAAAGAATAAATGATTTTTTAATTAAGTTTTTATTTTTTAATGTAATTTATATATTCATATAAATTTATCAAAAGTATTCTTTGCCACATCTATATATACATATATATATATCGAATTTTTTTCAAATTTTTTTCTCAGTTTTCAATGATTATTAATCGTAAATTTGTTGAGAGAGATACCACCACATCGGATGATAGTAGTAGTAATAATGATAAATTAGGTTCTCCTGTGGTGATTGCTCTTATTATTATTGCTGTTGCAGTTCTTGTAATTGGATTAATTATCATTTTATTCATTTTCTTCCGTCGTCGAAAAAAGCCTAAATCAAGTCGTGGATTAAAACCACTTCATTTATCAGCAGCGATTTCACCTGAACCATATCGTAAAGAAATGCGTAAGAAATCTCAACCCAAAGCTCCTTCTCCTTATGAATTAGCAGAGGAAGCGAAAGAAGAAGCATTTGAAGAATCTTTTTCGGAAGGTGCAGTAGGAACACGAAATTTACCACAAAGATCACAAACTATGTATGGAACTACACAACCTTCGACCTTAATGGCAGATTTATCGTCATCTTCTCCACATTATGATGTAATGCAACAACAACATCATTTCATGTCTTCTGAAAATTTTAATAATCGACAACTACAACATCAAGAACCTGAACAATTACATCAAGAACCTACACAACTACACCATGACGAACCAGGAGAAATAGAATATCCACATCAACAATAATAACGTAATGATATCATATAAGATTAATTAAATTAGTTTATAATAATAATTTTTAATTTTTAATTTAGTTGTCAGAATATTGGGGAGAGGAAATTTTTATATACATATTAAATGGGAAGAACGAATTCACGTTTAATTTTCAATTCATTTCTGTATACTGTAATGGGCATTTTTATACCATTTTTTTTTTTGTATCTCTTCAATGTATATATTTAATCAATGTATCGCATTGTTTTTGAAAAAAAAACCGACTTTTATTGACTATATTGACTATATACTAAAATTATTTAAACAGATATATTTTTATCAAGATACATAAAACTTTTAAATACTTTTCTATTAAATATTTTTAATTATTTAATATTTTAATATATTTCTGCACCTTTTAATACGTAATGAATTAATCAATATTTCTATTTAGAAAAAATTAATTTTAATATCTTCATCTATTGACAACATGGCCGAGTGGTTAAGGCGTCAGACTTGAAATCTGATTCCCTATGGGAGCGCAGGTTCAAACCCTGCTGTTGTCGACATATGTCATTTTTGCAATTAGTTTTATCATTATTATTATTTCAGTTGTTCAAAATTACTTAAAACTCACTGTTTATTTAGTGTTATTTTTGCAATGAATTGAAAAGTAATGAAACTTTTAGTATTTAATATTTTATTTTTATTTCTGTTGCTTTTTCATGTGATCTTTATTTACACGTGACCGTTAAAATTTTAATAATTTGCTAATGATAATTCACAGGTGTCATGTATTATTGTTATGAAAAAATATATTCAATAAATAATGAATATAATAATAATAAAGTAATTTATAAAAAAAAAAAAAGAATACAGAGAGGGGGATTGTATATCGGCAGCTAAAGCAGATTTCTAAATGACTGTTATAATATAATTGCTGTATGTCCAAATGGATGGTGAAGGTTTGGACTAACACTCATAATATACGGAAATATCTTTTCATCCAAAATAATTGTATTTAATAATAAAATTTTTTCAAGTTCAAAAATAGATTTGGGATATTTTTTAACTTTTCCGAGATACAAGGAATGAAAATCACATTTAATAAATATTAATATTTTCTCTCTTACTTGCAAATGTTAGTAATTTTAATCTTTATGTTGTAGATAAGTTAATTTACTGTAACCAAAACTGATCGAACAGATGAAATAATTGATTTTATTAGTAGAGTCGTCTGGGAAACAATAAATGATCCAAGACTTCATAAGCTGAAAGATAAAAATAACAAATATACTGTAAGCATTGTCGCGATTTATATTATTGCTACTTTCTGGTTTGTCCTGGAAATCTAAAAATGCTCATTTTTACAATACCACTTTTTAAATTATATTTTTTATTGCCAAGTATGAGCAAATCTCCTCGATACATATCTGCCTCTAAAATGCAAGAACGATTTGGAATTTCATCAAGCAGTCTCAGGAGGTGGAGTACAGGTGGAAGAGTACAAACCATTCAAACTCCCGGAAGATTTCAATTTTATCAACTTTTTGATGTCAACAACTCTTCTCTAAAAAGAACAACAAAAAGCAAAAATATGCACCAAGAAAGACAATTAAAGATCTCCAAGACAAGCATTCAAACCATGAAATCATCAAAGACATTTGTTCTACAAATGCAAGGGATTCAATACTATTGGAAAAGTTTACAAAGGAAATGTCCGTCAAATAAGGAAAAACGGCAATTTTTTTGACAAATATGACAGGGAATATTCAAGGATGATTGTGGATGTCTTATAAACAGGCAAAAACAAGCAAAAACAGGCTGCAAATAGGAAATCCAATTTTTGGCCATACGTGTCAAAAATTTGGCAGATTTTTAATTTTTTGACATGTGCTTGGGAGTCAATCTCAACTTTAGGAAAAAATGATATTGGAAGAATTTATTGTCTTGTCATGTTCTTGACAAGTTACAAAGCAAGTGATCACAAAAGGAAGTTCAACATAAAAAATTATACAAGATGAAAAAAGCAAGCAAGGAGAATCAGAAAAAAAAAGATTCAAAATCTCATTGCTGGAATACACAAGAAATTCACTAAGTGGATTGTTGAACAATACCGCACTATATTATTTCCTGAATTCGAGACAAAGAATGGTGAAATGAAATAACAGATGAATAGATACCAAGACAGAAAGAGAATGCTTGGATGGTTCATTATCATTTCAAACAATATTTGATCAATAAGACAAGAGAATATCCTTGGTGTAAAGTTGTAATCTGTGATGACCGTTTCCTCAATTGAGTCGAATCAAATTTGATCAATTTTGAGCAAGTTTAATTGAGTGGCAGAACTCAGATCAAAATGGATTAGGATCAAAAAGCTATAAGAAATAAAATAAAATGAATAAATAAAATAAATAGAATAAATAAATTAATTAATTAACTAAATATTTCATTAATATTAGCACTATTTCAAGTATTTTCAATTGAATTTTTATTTAATTTAATAAAATTTAATTTATTCTAGACAAACTTTTTGATAAATAAAATCCCATAATTACCATAACATAAAATAATATAATTAATACAATATAATAATAAATTATTATTATTATTATTATATTATACATTGTTATCGGATGATAAAAGAGTTATATCATCTACAGAATCACATAATGTACTATATCTATAAGCATTTAATGGCCAAGTTTTACCATCACTTTGCCTATGAATTATTAAATATAAATTAATGATAAGTATATTTATGAA
Organism: Diversispora eburnea; assembly: GCA_910592015.1. Classification (NCBI taxonomy): domain Eukaryota; kingdom Fungi; phylum Glomeromycota; class Glomeromycetes; order Diversisporales; family Diversisporaceae; genus Diversispora; species Diversispora eburnea. The sequence continues at coordinate 13,799 of CAJVPK010000793.1, read as the reverse complement.
AAAAAAATACAAATATAAAAAAAAATATACATACAAATGACTTATAGGCAGAAACCACAAATACCAATAAGGACCAAGTACTTGTATAAAATTAGCCCTATATAATCAAAAAAAAAAAAAGAATTAATTAATAAATAATCAAATAATAATAACAACAACAATATTATTATTAATAATTAATTAATTAATTACTTTTTCCCAATATCAAATAGATTTAAATATCCAGTCCTAGTAATTTCACCATCTCTTCTTAATCTATAATTATGTTTTATAATACTTTCTAAAGTAGTCTGATTTGATAATATAAGAGAAGTATGAAAAATAGTAAATCCAATTAAACATAAACCAAATATAGCACCAATTAATATAAGAAATGAAAAATTTAGGTCAAGGTCAAATATTGCCTAAATATTAAAATAAATATTAAAATGGGTATTAAAATAAATATTAAATTAATATTAAAAATAAAATATTAAAATAAATATTAAAATAAATATTAAAAAAAAATATTAAAATAAATATTAAAAAAAAATAGTAAAATAAATATTAAATAAATATTAAAAAATAAATATTAAAATAAATATTAAATATTAAAAAAAAATGAATACTAATAATAAAATCTCTTACATTATAAGAAGACCGAGTAAACTGAATAGTAGGTGGTATTGTAGCAGATGTTATAAAGAAACAATAAATGGTTCCCCATAAAATAAATAAATAAAAGAACTTATGATTTCGATACCCTATACAATTATTTAGCCTAAATATAATCAGAAAATAAATTATTATAAATTATTATTCCAAAATATTAAAATATTATTATATATTTTATTTTGCTTACCATGGACAATGGCTAATAAAAAGAAAAAAGAATTAAATAATAATTAATTAGATATTAATATATTAATTCATGAATATATATAGAAAAATAATTCAATAATTTTGATACTTACTGATCCATTTTTAAAACACACCTAAAATTGAAAATATAAAATAATTTATTTTTAATCATATATATTAACTTAAATATTTTCTGTCTCTTACTCTCTTTCTTTTCTGATCATTTTTAATCATTTCTAATTATATTTAATCTTTCCTATTCTCATCTATTCCCTATTCCTTATATTTCCCTCTCTCTCTCCAAAATTAAAACAATTATATTTATAATTCTAATAATGAAAAATAAATAAATAAAATAAATAAAAATTTTACTTACTTTTTACAAATCCGACAATGATGAGCTCTATCAGGTTTATCACAATCACATTTTTGACAATATCTTTTTCCTCCACTTTGTTTTACCATTATCGATCCCAATGAAATAGGATTTCCATTTTCATCTAATTTTAAAATACTTCTTCTAGATTTATTATTATTATTATTGTTGTTGTTGTTATTGTTATTGTTATTATTATCATTATCGTTATTGTTATCGTTATTGTTGTTATTGTTATTATTATTATTATTATGATGATGATGATGATTATTATTATTATTATTATTATTATTAACTGATGAATCAATATCCACGACAATATTCTTAATTTTATTATTTAATGGAATATCATCATCATCCATCTCCTCATAATCATCAATTACTCCTTCTGAATTTGATGAATTCAATAAATTTAATGATCTAAGTTCTTCATATTCATCATATTCCCGTTGTTCGGTTATTGATTTTGACTAATAATGAAAATAAATTTACGAAAAATGTAAAAAAAAAAGTATAAAAATGATATAAAATAATAATAAAATGTAAATTATTTATTTTAATGTAAGTAAAATATTAATAATAATTACGTCGGTAGAATACCCCGGAGTAGTAAAAGTAGCTTGAAGATAACTCCATAACATTAAAATCAGAAGAGGGTGATATAATATTATATATATCTTCGCTTTAATAATTTTAAAATAAAGATAAATAAAATTAATAAATGATTATAAAAAAAAATAATGATAAAAAAAATAATATAATTATTAATATTTTTTTTGTTGTTATTACCTTGAGTAGAATTATTATTCATTAAATAATTAATACATAACCGAAATACGAATGCATAATATGACCAACTAACGATGGTTATAAAAAATATTACTGGAATATAATTTATACAACTTCCAATTTTTACCATAATTCGAATAAATTTATTATTTTCCGATAACATTTCTAGTCTATCCCAGATATTATTATTATTAGTCATAACGATAAGATATTATATGCTTCTGGTAGTCGTAATATGTCGTAATATATCGAAGACGATAAAAAGTAACGATGACGCGAAGAACAATTGAAATATGTAATATGCTGTTAATTTATATTTTATATTATGGTGATAACCTCCCTTTAACCTTTTTTGGGATAAAACTTATTTTATTTTATAATACTTTACGTATTATAATTTCATTGCGCTCGTGATTTAAACTCTTCACATTTAAAAACTTAAATACACAATATGTACCTAGATGCTAAATATAATTATTAAAGTGTTACAATGTCAAAAATTAGACACAAATATATGAAACCCAAAATTTTTTATTTACAAATATATTATATAATATATATCAATTAAAAATTTTTAAAGAAATTGATAGTAATAAAATTTTATATAAATCAATAAAAAGTATATATATATATATAATTATATATATATCCAATAAGATAAAGTTTAAAAAAGTTTTAAAAAAAAAAAATGTTTTTCTATCCCTTTTCCCCCTCCCAATTTAAAGTATTAATAAAACTATTTATATATTATTTACATCATATTAAGAGAAAATTTACTAAATTTATCAAATAAAATATTGGAAAAATAAGGAACATTATAAAACATCCAAACAAACATAATCATGAAATACCACATATTCGCTAATTCAAATATACTGTTTAATTTTAAAGGAACTACTTTAGGTGGTGATGATGATTCGAACGAAGGAAATTTTCCTTTAGCATAAAATTCTGACATCAAAGCATCTTTTTCTACCCAACGTTGCCTTAACCATTCAGTAAATTTTTCCTCTTCTTCGGGAATTTCCGAAATCAAAAATTTACGAATATGTATGTGAACACTTCGAGGATATTTTCCTAATATATACATTCCTCGAAGTGTATAAATATCTTCGGGAAATTGTCCCACGGAAATCCCTTCGAATCCTATGGTTAAATCATATATATAATCTACTGATTTTCTTAATGCCTTTGTACAAAAATGTAATCCTGTAGAACGTGGTAATAAAAGATGTTCAAGATCTCTCTATAAATATAGATTCAGAAAAATAGATTAGGATATAAATTTGGAAATATGTTCAGAATATAAATGTATTTCCAATAGACACGTACCAAACCATTTTTTTCAGAATAACTTTTTGATTTATTTCGAGCCGATTTTGATACCACAGTTCCTTCTGGAAATATAAGTAACCATAAAGGTTCTTTCGAATCAGCTAAACGATCCATGGTCTTTGTTAATACATTTCTATCTGCATCCCAATTTCTTTTTAGAAATATGAATTTGAAAAATTGCATTCCCTATTAATAACAAATAATATTATAATAATAACAGTGATGATAATAAAAAAATATTTCCAAAGAGAATATATGTAAATATTTAATAAATTAAATTAAATAAATTATTAAATAAATAAATATCTTTGAAATTAATATCTTACCCTAATAATAATAATAATAATACCAAATAATAATAATAATAATAATAATAACACCAAATAATAATAGAAATGTAAAGAAAAAAGAAAAAAAGAAAAAAAAAAAAAAAGAGAAAAGAAAAGAAAGAAAGAAAAATAAGTAAACCCGAAAAAATCAGAGAAATCATAATATTTCTCATAAATTTTTTTGTAATAATAAAAAAAAAACTTACCATCCAAATAATGGTACCCATTTTAAAGAATTCTTCAATATAATCTTAATAGCACCGTGAGCATTCCCAAAATACGAAAATATCCTTTAAATAACAAATAAATAAACGAAATTAACTAAATAAACGCGTGTTTTAAAACATAAATAACATGAGAATATTGTATAAAACAGAGAAGGTAAAGTAATTTTATATAATTTAATTGAAAAATTTATTAACATTATTTACCATATATAAATCCAATCAGCATATATCTAAATTGTTAAAAATTAAATGAAAAAAATAAATTAAATCAATAAAAATATTAAATAAATAAATTATTAAATATTAAAGAAAATAAAATGGCAAATTTTATATCATCAAAAAAAATTAAATTAATTAAAATAAATCAAACCTGATGGTTCGCCATTAATATAAGTCTTTCCGGCATATCTAATTCAAATTTACTATTATTTCCATCATTCCACGTCGGACTCACAATATTTTTAGCACTTTTATCCAAGGTAATTATAAATTTACTTGGAGCAAAAAATTGATTCATAGATACAAGTAAATTACCGTAACATCGTTGAGTATAGATAATGAAGTTGTGAAATAAATTATTGGGAAATGGCAAAAGTAATAAAGCCGAGAATTGGGCCAAGTTGATCACGACACAATGAAAAACTTTAAAAAAAAATAATTAAAAATAATAAAAAATTCAGTAAAAATATGAATTCGTAAATTTCATTATGATAAATAAAGTTTTCATGAAGACTTGCCATAGAACCCAAAGAAAACTACGGAACGAACTAACCCTTGAACAAAATTCAATGATTGAATAACCATCTGGTAATATTTAACAACTATTCAACTAAAGTTTAATTTAAATAAGCTACACTATTTCAATGTTTATTTTCAAATGTTTAAATTTAAAGAAAGAAGTAAAACTAAAGAATAGAAAAAGGGATGTTTCTTGTTATTTATTTTTATGAGGAAATATCAATGAATACCTATATCTGACTTATACAACTACGGGTTGTACGTGTTAGACTCGTGACGTGATTGAAAATATGCAGGTAACTTGAATTCACACTTATTATTGCCTAATTCAAAAAAATATTGAATAAAATTCCGGATGTTCCGAATGTTATATTATATATTAAAAAAATAAAATAATAAATTGAACCCGTGATATCACAAAAAAAAAAAAAAAAGCAATCTTTCATTTATTGGGCGTGCATAGATTGTTTATTCCCTGTCTCTAGTTTTGGAAAGTCATGACGCTGACATCTTTAATGATGTGTATTATTTTTACTATAAATAAAGACCTAAATAGATTATTCATTTCATCTTGTTACATTTAAAGAAATTATATTTATCTATTTGAGAACTATTCCCTTTGTCAAGATTTCCAAATTGATTAATTCGTGATCCATTTACCAATCAGTGAAATTTTTACTAGTCATAAATGGGTAAATTCATGCAACTTTATGAAAAATATTATAAAATATATTAGATCGACATCCGCTGCAATTGGCTACATAAATCCCATCGCATTTATATTATATACAACCATTATTATAAAAAAAATGACATTTAAATTTTTTGACAAGTTATTAGAGAAGATTGTAATGTGATTTTTGAAGTTGATAAAGATGAAAATAAGAAAACTTTCACGACTCACTCGGCAGTGTTACGATATCGTTCATCATATTTCAATAAAGAATTGACCAACGCATCTCAAAATGATAATAATATTAAAACAATTTCTAAACCCGATGTTTCTAATGAGAGTTTCGATATTATTCTTAGGTAGGTAATAAATTTTATATTATTTAAAATATTAAAAAAAAGTTGCAATGAAATATAAGTAATAATATTTTTTGTAGATACATTTGTGGAATTGTAGATCCGAAACAAAATTATCTTTGAATTAATGATCCTCATTGGTGAATTAGAGCTTGAAGAATTATTTAAACAATTAAACAATTAGAAATCGATCTCATTGAAACTAAAGCTTCTTGGTTACGTACACACTTTTCTTTAATTTATCATACAATCTTTAAACAAAATAATAAATTTAAATTATTAGAAAAATTTTGCAATGACATCATTACAAAACATCCAAATATTATTTTTGATGCTGAGGATTTTAATTCTCTTCCTGAATCAGCTTTGATATCAATTATTAAAATGGACAATATACAGATGGAGGAAATTAAGATTTAGGATAAAGTTATCAAATGGGGAATCAACCAAAATCCAAAATTAATTTCTAAACTTGAAGAATGGAATAATGAAGATTTCATGGCATTGAAAACTACTTTACAAAATTGTTTACCTCACATTCGTTATTTTCAAATATTCGACAAAGATATTTTACACAAAATAAAACCTTATATGGAAAATTTCAATAAACAACTTTCAGATGATTTGCTTCAACATCTAATAATTCCTAATGAACCAGTTAAATCAACAATTTTACCGGAAAGAATGATTTTGATTTCAGAATTACCTTCTCGAACACAAGAGAAATTTTCCATTATTATTACAAATGAACATGCAGCCGAAATCTCTTCGTAAAGATGCAACGTATCTTTTAAACAATATCCCATATGAATTTCAATTAATATTATGAGGTAGCAAAGATGGATTTGATCCATAAATTTTTTTTGGAACATTTGTCATGGCCATTCTAATACAGTGATAATTTTAAAAATTGCAAATATAAATGAAATTATTGGAGGATTTAATACTTGGGTGGAAACAAAAGAGAGTTTTATCTTTTCATTAAATAATAGGAATATACTAAATTCAATTCTTAGTCGAGTGAAGAATGAAGAAAAGGCTATTCAGTATATTGGCTCTGGATATCAAGTCAATTATGGAATATGTTTTGGAGAATGTGAGCTTTTAATGAAAACACAAGTATTTAATTTTGCTCAAGATAAAGAAAAGTTGGTGTAATTTAAATGGAATACCCAATTATTATGAAAGAAGTATTAGAACAAAAAATGAGAAATTTTTAATAGTAGAATATGAAGTATTCAAGGTTGTTAAAAAATCAATTTAATTAAATATTGTAATTATATATGTAAATGATTTCTATTAAAATATTACTATATATCATATACGTATGAAATTTACTATTTTTTTAACATTTTTTATTATAGCTTAGTTAAAAAAAAAACAATTATTTAAAAATTAAAGTCTCTTTGTAACAGTTGATAATAACAGATAATGATGTTGCATTGAACAAGACAAATTATTAATATTCATGTATAAACATTGTAAGCAATATACATACAGATTCTTCTATTTCACTATAATGTCAAGATTTTAATTGTTATTCTTAATATTTATTAATAAATAAATTATAGTTTTTTTATTATATTATTTTTTTGTTTTATTATACAGTATTCTTTCTATGTTATCAGTAATTATTTTTTTCATAAATTTATTATTTATTTCCAGATCTTTGTATTTTATTTACAGAGGTAGGAAAAAAAAGAAAAATTATAGCCCTTCATAATAAGCTTCCGTAGCTTTTTTTACTGATAAATATTATTTTTTGATGCTGAGGACTTTTAATTCTCTTCATGAATATGCTTTGGAATCAATTATTAAAATGGAGAATTTACAGATGGAGGGAATTAAGATTTGGAATAAATTTATTCATTGGCGAATCAACCAAAATACAAAATTAATTTCTAAACTTGAAGAATGGCATAATAAAGATTTCATGGCATTGAAAACTACAAAACTATTTACCTCACATTCGAATTTCAAATATCTAGCAAAGATATTTTATACAAAGTAAAAACCTTATATGGAAATTTTCAATAAACAACTTTCAGATGATTTTCTTCAACATCTAATAATTCCTAATGAACCAGTTAAGTCAACAATTTTACCAGCAAAAACAATTTATTCCAGAATTACCTTATAAAACACAAGAATTATTTTCTAAAACAAGATCTCATATAAATTAACAAAGATGAATTTGATCCTAACATTTTTTGGAACAGTGACAATTTTAAAAGTTGCAGATACAGACGAAATCCTTGGAGGATATTAAAAAAAGAAGAAGATACTTAAATAAAAACAAAAGGTAGTTTTATCTTTTCATTGAAAAATGGGAATATCCAAAATTCAATTATTAGTCAAGTGAATAATGAAGAAAAGGCTATTAAGTATATGGTTCCTGAAATTCAGGTCAATTATGGCATATATTTTGGAAATTGTGAGCTTTTAATGGGAACACAAGTATCTAATTTTATTTGAGATAAAAGATTTGGATAAAAATTATGTTAATTATGAAAGAAGTATTAGAACAACAAATGCCAATTTCTAGATAATAGATTATAAAGTATTCAAGGTTGTTAAAAATCAATTTTATACAATATCATTCACATTTATAATTACAATATTTAATTAAATTGATTTTTAACAACTTAAATATTCATATTCTACTATTGAATACTTCTTTCGTAATCTTTATTTATTCAAACTACATTCAATCTCTTTATTATGCATTAAAAGCTCACAATTTATAAAACATATGCGATAATTGACTTGATATCTAGAGTAAATATAGTAAATAGCCTATTCTTCATTTTTCACTCGACTAAGAATTGAATTTTGTATATTCCCATTATTCAATGAAAAGATAAAAGTATGATTTCATTTGTTTTATCCCATTCTAAAGGATTAAATCCTCCAAGGATTTCATTTGCACCTGTACCTGTAATAGAATGGCCATGACAAATGTTTCAAAAAATTTTAGGATCAAATCTATCTCTGCTACCTAGTAATATTAATTGAAATTCATATGGGATATTGTTTAAAAGATATGTTACATCTTTACGATCAAATCCATGATTCATGAAGAGATTTCTGCTGCATGTTCATTTGTAATAATAATGGAAAATTCTCTTGTGTTCGAGATGGTAATTCTGAAATTAAAATCACTCTTGCCGGTAAAATTGTTGATTTTTTTTTTTAATGCCATGAAATCTTCTTCGAGTTTAGAAGTTAATTTTGGATTTTAGTTGATTCCCCATTTAATAACTTTATCCCAAATCTTAATTTCCTCCATCTGTAAATTTTCTTTTTTAATAATTGATATCAAAGTTGATTAAGGAAGAGAATTAAAATTCTCAGCATCAAAAATAATATTTGGATATTTTGCAATGATGTCATTGACAAAATTTTCTAATAATTTTAAATTTATTATTTTTTTAAAGATTGCATGATAAATTAAAGAAAAATGTGTATGTAACCAAGAAGCTTTAGTTTCAATAGGATGGATTTCTAATTATTTAAATAAATTCTTCAAGCTCTAATTCATCATTAATATTTGTTTCGGCATTCACAAGATCTACAATTCCGCTATAAATGAATCTACAAAAAAATATTATTTACTTATATTACTATTTGCTACACTACAACTTTTTTTAATATTTTAAATACATGTATTGTAAACATAAACATTAATTAACCAATGAAAAAAAATAAATAAAATAACAGCTGAGGGTTCGAAACACGGATCTCAGTGTAGAAATACTTGCCAGCTACAACTGGACTCTGGCTCCGAACCGTTACTAAATATCTCTTTTTTTCTCCTATAAAGTACATTTTGTGTAACTAATAATGTGCACGTTTTTTTTTCCATTTTGGTTAACAAAAAGAAAGCCCATTACGCAATGTCTACGTAACTTTGCAATAATAAATAAAATCTAAATTACGATTAGAATAAAGAATTGAAAATGTGGGTTTTTCTTGTTTTCTTGTTTTCTTTAAAATATTTGCGATTAGAAAAAAAAAATAAATTCCAAGAATCTTGACATGATTTCGTCGTGGGTATATACGTGGCTTATATAGAAACGTTTATCGACATATTAGGATTTCTTTTTAGCGATCGATCATCAAAATCTATAAACGGTCAAGATTATATTATATTTTTTTTTAGATCGTGCCAAGAAAAGGGATCATATAAATGTGTAATATTTATCTTTGCCCCTTGGATGTTAGAATACTTTTAATATATTTGGAAACTATACATTTTTGTATGATGTGAAATATAAAATGATTAAACATATCTCATTGTCTAAAACTCGTATCACCTCATACTAAATTCAATATTTAAACTCCAAATCCGAACTTTTTTTCTAATTTTCAGATATATTTGATATTCGATATTCTATACTTATTTGATATATTCTTGATATTATTTAATTTTCAAATTTTCATTATCATAATCTTATAAAAATGAAATTGAAATTTTTATCAATATTTTTCATAATAAACATTTTAAATGTTTTAAATGTGATCGCCACTACTAACGTTAGACGTTGTTGGGATCATATAAATCCATTAAATCCAAAAGAAAGAATAAAAGTACCTTGTTATTCTACGACATCAGAACGATCAAATGATTTTGAAAAACGTGAAGATGTTAATATGTTTAATGTTACGTTACGTTGTCTAGTTGATGATGAAACACTTTGTAATAAAGTACAAGCAGCATTTGACGAAGCAGGAAGAATAATTACAGAAACCATATTATTTAATACTCAAGTAACAGTTAATGCTTCTTTTGTTGATTTTTGTACAGAATATCAATCATGCACTACAAATGGAACTATTGTTCTTGGTATGTAAAATGATAATTAATAAATGTTTATTTTATTTACCATTATAATAATTAATTAAAAAAAAAAAAAAATAATAATATATTTTAATTTAGGTGGAGCAAGTCCTGCAAAAACTATACAACTAACGGATGATGATGGAATTGATAGATTATTTCCTCAATCACTTGTAAAACAAATGAATTTAAGCTATCCACTGGATTATTCTACATTTGATATTCTCGCATTATTCAATAGTAATGGAAATTATTGGTTTGATGGAGATGGATCAATAAATCAAAGTCAATCAGATTTCTTATTCGTAATATTACATGAATTAATTCATGGATTAGGATTCACTACTGGTTATGATGATTATATAAATTATGAACCTGAAGCATTAACACCTGAAGTTACCGTCGATCCAATTTCCCCTTTATCTGATGCATTCACTTTTAGTGGATTTGTGGAATATATATTTGATAAATTCATGGTTATCCTACCATCTGGTAAACGAGTTACGGATATTACCAAACAATTAAATAATTTTACTGGAGAAGGCGTATTTAGTTCCACCAATGAATTTGTAACTAAATTTAAAGCATCACCACAATATCCAATTGCAGAACAAATGTTTACTAATGCTTCTACACCAAATTCTTTAGGATTATTACCTGTAGGTTCAAATGATGCAAGTAAAGCTATAATTCTTGAAACTTCATTAGTCAATTATGTACCTGGATCAAGTATAAGTCACGTTGATTTTAAAACTTATTCGAATACTAGTGATTTCTTGATGAAATATTTACAAACTCCTGGAATCACATTGAGTCAATTTATAAAAAATGGTGGAGATTATTCAGGTGGCCCAATTGGTCCAAAATTGAGATTATTTCTAAAATGGATTGGATACATTGTTAAAAATGATACTGTAGATATTTTATATGAACCAACAACTGATAATAATAATGGTAAATCGAATTCTAATCATAATTATCCACCAACAAAAATATCAATGATAATTTTATTATTAATAACGACATCTTTCTTTTCGTGGATGTAACAAGATCAATTACATATTCATATTATATTATTACTATTATCGTTTCTGTATATTTAGTTATATTTATTTATTCCCTTTTACATGACATGTAATTTAAAGATTTAAATATTTATTGATTCTAGAATTTCATTATAAACATTAGATGATCGAAAAAAGATCGATTAAAGTAAAATAAAGAAATGCAATTTAAAATTAATAACAATTTAATTATTTTAAAAATTTAATTATTTTCGTTCGTAATAAAGTTTATTTATTTAATTCGCTTTGTAATTTAATAATTATATTGAAAATTCCAATTTCATCTCACTTCTGTAATTACAGTTATATGATCATCCGAATTCTTTGAGACAAAATACCGTGATTTGGTTAATAAAAATAATATTGCTTTTACGTAACATATTAATTACTAATATATCCCTGCTATGTCATGATTCAATATCTTCATCTCAAAGATTTAATGAAAGAAAGTACCACAATTACTACACCAAGAGATGATTAGGTTTTATATTTTTATAATATATATTATACGTATTTATCTTGTATTTATTTTATTTTATATTAATAAAGCTGTGATTATCTCGTACATAATCGTGTTTACTTTGTATATTTATTTCTGGGATTTTATCAAGGAACACAACATGAAGAATATAACGAATTCTTTCATATCAAAAAGATCTCAATAATTTTTTCAAACAGCAAGCAGCACGAGATAAGAATTGTGAGAATCATGTTTGGTTATTCCGCGATTGTACATGAACAATTGAAAAAGCTACTCACTTTTGTCAAGAAAAATTTTTTGATGCACATACGGATCATATTGTGTGTCAACTCAATTAACTAAATTACAAATGAAAAAATTTACAATATGGCGATAAATCGTAACTGTTGAAGCTGATCATCTGAATTTTCTTCATCCTCCGCATACTGTTTTTCTCCACAAATTCAATCATTTCTTTAACGAATCATCTATAAAATGACAAAACCCGTTAGAAAAAATAATCGTAAACTACAAATATCTACACAAAAAGTAAATACTTGCCTTCCATGCAATATAATTGCAGGAAGTACTTTTGAACCGAATTGTGCAATTTTTGAATATTCCAACATCTACACTATACAAGCAATTAAAATTATGAAAAATTTGAATTGGGTCATATGGAAAATTGATGCAATTACATAGATGCAATTAAAATTTAAATAATTGAGCAAAGGCTTTTTACTTTTAAGTAAAAAGTTTTGACTCAATTCCTGAAATTTTAATTGTGCCTACATTAATGGTGTTGGCGGAAATCTCCGAATTTCCACCAAGTAGCTACCCAATTACTACCTTGAAATTTTTTAATAACAAAGTGTTGCAACCTGAAATCAAAGTAGTTACTTTTGTTAGAGATAGCTACTTTTGTTAGAAATAGCTATTTTTGTTAGAGGTAGTTACTTTTTATTATAGTCATATAATAATTAAATTTTGTAGCAGATATTAAATTTATTAAATTGTAGAATACTTTATAAATTACAGATCGGAAATAATTTATTATCGTTGCTGCATATAAAACTTCTTATTTTAATAAGTAAATCTCAAGATGGTAACTAAGTAACTCGAAAGCCAAGAATCAAGAGTATCTGTTATCAAAATATCAGATATATTAATTTTAAATTGAGAGAAATATGTGCTCTAAACTTTTCCGTTTTAAAATTAAAAAATCAGCATTTAAGTGCTTATTATACTCTCAATTCATTTAATAGAGGCTAGAAATTGTATAAACAAAGTTGAATTTAGTTTATAGTTTTAAGTTTACTTAGTAATGTTTTTAGTATTTACTTATAAAATAAAAAAGTTTAATATGTAGCAACCATTATGAATTATTTTTGATTTTTTATATTATTATAAAAATCCAATTTGGATGAAACAACTATCTTGATGAGATGAATCTAATGGTCTATAATTCACTAAAATTGGATCACAGGTTATAAAATACTGGCCAAAGTATCCCTAGGGTAAAGTACCCCCTGTAAAATGTACCTGGGTACAATATATGATATTATTAGGGATAGGAATCGCGATTACGGACTTGCGATTAATCGCGAGTCAACTATATATTCAAGTCGAATTTTGGCAAACGATTAATCGTGATTTTCATAATCGTTGAAAATCGCCGATTAAATCGCAATTTTCATAATCGTTTATATTAATTTGATTATCAATGATAATCAAATTAATATATATAATTTTAAAAAAATTTTTTCTTTTAT
>CAJVPK010000792.1:0-21656 GCA_910592015.1 Diversispora eburnea | reverse complement strand
ATTTATATAATTTATATATAAAAATTTACTTTAAAAAATTTGTACTTTTTTAAAGTATCAAATTTTTGGAAATTTAACACTATGTTAAAATTCTGAAAAATTACATCTATAATATTACGGAATTTTAATATCTGAAAAATTTTTGAAAATTTTCTGGAAATTTCCATAATATTTTGTAAAAAATTCCGAAAATTTAATACCATATTAAAATTCCGGAAATTTTTACTTATTAAAATTTTCTGATGTACTGTACAGTTTATCGTTATACCTAACTAGGACTATCATATGATATATTTTGTGATAAAATCGAACACCTATATATAGAGATATTATGCTTAAAATGAAACTGACAAAAAATAATAAATTTATTCTTAGATCGTTACCTATACTACATTCGATGGGTATTAAAGATAGATATCAACTATCTTATATGAAATTGTAACTAAAAATAATATCTACAATTTTAATTATAGACCTTTTTTTCTCAGTATTTAATAAAAATTTTAACTTCACTTAGACGTGAATAAAAATAACCGAAATTTAATAAAATTTTTAAAAAATAAAAAAAATTTGAAAATAATTATATCAATTGTTTATATCTGAAAAACTTGATTAATTATTAACTTAACAATAAATGTAATATTAAGATACCTTAAAGCCTAAAATATGAAGCATCTTTTGTAAAAATTTTAGCCTTATATATTGAAAATTGAGAGAACAACACATGATTAAACTTTAGAGTATAATTTTGAAATGTCTGATATTCAACTGTTAATATTAAACTCAATTCTCAATTTAAAAATCTCAAATTTTCACAGTAAATACTTCATAATTTAAATTTTAACTGTAATTAGTACCATTTTTATTGTTATATTAATAGATAAAGAATTTTTTATATATAGTTCTGATTGGTAATTATTTTTCAGATTTTTTTTTTAATTTTTTAAAAATGATCGATACGGATTTACTACATTTAAAATTTGAAAATAATTATAAAACTTTTATTTTTAATAATAAAATAGTAAAAGTTAAACTAAGTAACATTAAAGATAAAAATTAAATACATCTGCTGTAAAAGTTTTAAAATTTTTTAACAAAAATTGAAAATATAATGATCATTTGAATTTTAAATCCATGTTGATTATTTTTAAAAAAATAAAAAAAAATTTGAAAATAATTATCAATCGATACTATATATAAAAACTTTTTTATCTATTAATATAACAATAAAAATAGTACTAATTATAGTTAAAGTTTAAAATATGAAGTATTTACTGTGAAAATTTCAGATTTTTAAATTGAGAATTGAGTTTAATATTAATGGTTGAATATTAGACATTTCAAAATTATACTCTAAAGTTTAATCACGTATTGTTCTCACAATTCTTAATATATAAGGCTGAAATTTTTACAAAAGATATTTCATATTTTAGGCTTTAAGGTGACTTAATATCACATTTATCATTAAGTTAATAATTAATCAAATTTTTTAGATATAAATGATCGATATAATTATTTTCAAATTTTTTTTATTTTTTAAAAATTTTATTAAATTTCAATTATTTTTATTCACATCTAAGTGAAGTTAAAATTTTTATTAGATATCAAGAAAAATGATAATAATTAAAGTTGTAGATATTATTTCAAATTACAATTTCATATAAAATAGTTAGTATCTATCTTTAATACTTATCAAATATAGTATAGGTAATGATCTAAGAATAAATTTATTATTTTTTGTCAGTTTTATGTATAGGTGTTCAATTTTATCACAAAATAGATCATATATAGTTCTAGTTTAGGGGAATCTAATAAAAAAAAGTTTGTATAATTTAAATCACTCATTGTGCCACAATTAGTATTTTAATTTTACAAATACTTTTGCTAAGGGAGTGTATATTGTACCTCTTGTCTCTACATTTCACAGATTGACCAGAATTATAACTACGGCCTATGTAGATCTTTTTAAATTCAGCTAACCTTAACTTTAACTTTGGTCAATTTTAATCTGAAGCAACAATCTGGCATAACATATACAACCCAACTTCCAATCCAGTCTGCTTATTTAAAAAGATTCTTTGTAATCTTTTATCTTCAGCTCTTTATTCTTGTCTGATATAGATCATCAGTGGAATACAGAGGTTTCTGATGACCTTAATTTCATAAAAACTCAATTGGACAAACTTGATAACTGAATTTGATATGCAATATAAAGGTTAATTATTATATAACTATATGTACACAAACTTGATCTGATAAATACACAGGAGGCAGAAATAGTTACCCATTTATTATTCAAACTTTTCTTGTGTACAGTAACCCCTCAATTATATCAATTATATTAATTACCTGTTTTTTAATGTTCCTTGATTTCCTTTTTTGTGAAATCTATTTTTATCAATACAAACATAATAAAATACTAGTGGAAACAATGCGTAAAGACAATCATGTCTGCTTTTTGTTTGTATGGAAAAAATCTTTATATTTTGAAAATAAAGTTGTTTGTTACAGAGATATGTAATATATAGACAATATGTCACATGAAATAATCAGAAGTCATATGTTTAATTTAATACTTTTGCTGATCTTGTTCTACCATTTCAACTATCGTAACTTTTTCTCATATGTAGCTGATGACATTTCGGTTGAACAAAGAGCTCCTTAACCAAGCTAGGTCCGCTTACTTGCGTTCTAATAAGAAAAAACAGAAATAAGAAGCCAATCATTATCACTAAAAATATGTCACTTGAAGCTTACATCAAGTATTGAAAACCAAACAAAAGTTTCTTGTTTGCATTCGTTTAGTCGATGGCTTATGAAGTACCCTTCAGATCCCATGGAGCGGTAGCAAGTGAAATGATATGTTCCTGGAATAATCAATTATACGGTGCATATCAAGAGGATCTTATTGTGGGATCAAATAGTTATTATACTGCTGATCCTAACATCCGACCATTGGATCTTTCCCATCTCCAGTTGGCCAGGAACTTGACTCAGCATATTCAACATTGGTTGTCAAAGTTGCCAACAGCAAGTCTATTCTAGCTTACATGATCTTTCAACAGGACAAATGACCATTCAAATTTATCTTACAATCAAAATATTTCTTTGTCAGGACAGTACAAGGGCAATGCTTGCACTGTGCTATCTACATCTGGCTAGTACAAAACTTTTAATTATGAATTTTTATTATTTTGATGAATTATAATAAAATTATAATAATCACTTACAAATTACCTTCCAATATGTGCCATATAAGTAATTAATGTGACTTGATTCTGTACGTACAAATTGAAATAATACGGTATCAGGCATCATAATATCTTTTGGCACAGCACCTCTCCATTATGATACAGTAGAGTTTCTTACGAATATTGTGGGTGTTCTATTTGCCCACACTACTAAATTACCAGTTTCATATTCCTGCTGTTGAACTTTTCCATGATTCTCCTAGTGGTTTCCATTTGGATTTGTGGAAATTACAGGATATAGTATTAAATGTAAACTAACAAATTCCACAACATCATTATAGTGGTTTTATATTCAAGTTAATGGCAATAAAAAGGTAGTGCAATCGTGTATACTTTAATAATTAATAATGAAGATTCTAAATAAATCCTTATCATTGCGGGTAATATATTTCGTAAGAAATTGTTATGGTGTGGGAAACTTAATATTATTCTTTTTTAACTGAATTATTGTGCCATGCAAAAAATGTTCTCGAGAAAATTTCTCTTAAAGCTTAATATTCTAAGAAATATTAAAGTGTAATGTAATCTGCATTATTTGGATTGAAAAAATAAAAATAGTTGAAATTTACATAAATTTTATTTCTATTTTTTTTTGTCAAATTTCATTTGAACTCTGAAACTCTGCTGCATATTATATAATATATATAAATAATCATCCTCGTTATAAATAAATCTATTCAGCACTTCACCCTTGACATGATGACAGTCGATTTCTTATTTTATTTATATTGTTAATTCGTAAAGAAAGCAAATTAAGGATGTTCGAAAAATGGTATAAAAGGCTACATTGCAGGAATTGCAGTACATTTACATAATCTGTGGTGCATCGATTCTACTTTAAAAGAACCCATTGAATTGATATAGGAAGCACACAAATGTTTAAGAAATACTTATGGCGAACAAGCTTTAAATTTAAGGAAGATGTCTGAATATGATAATTTTCAGAATAATCCATCCAACTTTTTATCTAATTCTTCGAAAGTGGGTCGATGTGTAATCCCAACATCGCATAATTATTGTGTAATTCATGACATTTTTTAATCAAAGGCATCAAATGTTAGATCACCTTTTTCTTGGGAATCTTATTAAACAATTTGAATTCGTGATCAAGTACGTGTATAAAATGTCTATTACGTTTATCATGCTTTTTTGCTTGATGTTGCTCGTGATTGAAATTGTAATGTTTGATTCTAATCATTTAAATCATTCTAATCGTAAAGCCGACACAGGGAGGTTATGATGTAAAAATAATTTTAAAATCAGGTAATTATTTGTTGCTCAACTCGTAGAATTGTAATTATTACCTTAAATCCTTAAATAATGTATTGCAATAATAATAATTGATAACATGTTACATTAAAAATCAAATCAGAAGTAAATAAAAACATTAGGAGAGCATATGCGATCAGTAGCACATGTCTTTTAGATAGTTAAAGGATAATAAAGATTTTAAATAATTACTTTTCTTTCTTTTTTTTAAGAATAAAAATTTTCCATAAATAGAATTTACTTAAAAAAAAATTTATGAATTAATCTAAATTAATCTGAATTAAAAAATAATTTTAGATCATCTATAAAAAATAATAAACCAGTTAGAAATCAAGAAAAATTCATTCATTACATCATCTAAATTATATATAACGACAATTTTTTGGTTTAATTGATCTTTAACTGAGTTTGTATTTATTCAGAAAAGAAATTTATTTAATTTTATTATTATTATAAATAGATTATTTTTTCTTTTAAGTTTTATAAATAATTAATTATTTATCATCCTCTCTTTGCAAATACTGTTAACATCGTCTTTTTCTCCTTCCCCACATTTTCTTTTATCATATCATATTTCTTATCCTTTTTTTTTTGTTTGTATCCCTTTTATATATATATATATATAGGAGCACATCACCATTAAGTTAACAATACATTTTTAACTTCCATTTTTTATATTTATAACTCTGATTTTCTAAACTCTATAATTCTTTAACTATTTATATAAATTTATAATAATAAATACCAATACATTATTTGAAAACTGTTGTGTAATGTGCACAAATGCATATTAAAACTCTATATTTATTTATAATTTTAATATAATTATATTATCATTTAATAAATTACTTTTTATATTACCTTTTCAACGACTTGCATTTTTTTTTTTATTTCGTCCCAGAATAAAAATTTAATTATTATTTATTAACAAATATTTTTACACAATAAATTGTACAATAAAAAAAATAATTTTACATCTAACAAATAAAAATCCCCCAATTTCTGAAAAATTGCCTCAGTTTACCAATAAAATTTATTACGATTTGATATTGTATATGTATTAAGATTAATTACTTGCAACTCCTTTGCTTTTTTTTTTTTTTTCAAACAAAACCTTCGTCAATTCATTTCTTTCTTTTTTTTTCCTCCTCCTTTCTTTCTTCGCCTTCTTCTTCTACTTTAAGCTTCTTCTTTCCCAAATAGTTATCTACACTTATTACTACTATTATTATTTTAATTTTAATTTTTTTATTTTTATTTTTTTATTTTTACGAAATCAAATATAGTTTTAAAAATTAACGTTTATTCGTTTTATTTTATTTGATTATTGTCGCCTTTTTAATTTTTTAATAATAATAATAGTAAAGAAAAGCGGCCAAGAGAAAAAAAAAGAAAAAAAAAAAGAAAAGAGATACGATAGAATTTTTGACGGACACCAAAAATTGACAAAAAAAAAATTATATTATTTCTACCTTAAAAATTTTTATTTCTAATATAAAAATCATTCTATTCCGATAAATTACAACGTTTGATAATAATACTTGAAACTTAATTATATATTTATTATATATTTTATTATTTCGTTTTCTTTCAAATTATTCCGTTCACAAATTATTTTTAATTAGAATTATTAGAATTATTACAATTTATTAGAATTTATTAGAATTATAACAATTATTTTATTATAATTAATACAATTAATTTCAATTACTAAAAATTAATGGGTCGAAACAAAAAAACTCGCTCCTCTGTACCTGTGGGAGCGGGAGGAGCTTTACCTCCAATGGATGATAAAGTTGACTTGATTCAATTATTATCTACCATCACTTCCCCTACCGAAGATGATGTATTAAACTTACTTTATGCTCGTTTTAAATCCGACCTACCTTATACTCGTTTAAATGCTTCTTCCCTCGTAGTCGTGAATCCCAATAAACCTTTAGAATCCATGAATGATGCATCGGCTAAAGAATATGCTGAACATTGGTATAAGGATTCTACTGCCAACATTGATAATCCTGCCAAGAATTTGCAACCTCATATTTATGAATTCGCTGCAAAGATTTATTTGCACATGAGAAGATCGGCCGAGGATCAAAGTGTGATATTCAGGTTATTATCATTATCATCATATCTTATATTTCAATATATATATATATATATAAGTATAGATATTAAATATTTCAAACATATATTTTAATTTATTTTTTAACAGCGGTATCACAGGTTCAGGCAAGACGGCAACCCAAGGTCACCTCTTATCACAACTTTTATTACTTTCCACTCATACCAAAAAAGAAGCTAAGATAGCCAATCAAATTCAAAATGTTCAAATTATTTTAGAAGCATTTGGTAATTCTAAAACTGTACAAAATATCAATGCTTCAAGATTTGGAAAATATTTAGAATTACAATTTAATGAACGTGGTCGAATTGTTGGATCGAAAGCGTTAACTTACTGTTTTGATCGTTCAAGAGTTACGGAAATTCCTCAAGATGAAAGATCATATCACGTTTTTTATTATTTATTGGCTGGAGCAACTCAAGAGGAGCGTTCATCAGCTCATTTACAAGATCCTCAACATTATAATTATTTATCACAATCTAAATGTTATCGAATTCCCGAAGTTGATGATAGTATACAAATGGAAGATTTAAGAGGTGCTTTAAAAACTTTGGGATTTAAATCAAAAGTTGTTAATCAAATATGGCAAATCTTATCGGTCATATTATTGTTAGGAAATATTGAATTTACTAATCCCGGAAAAGCCAAAGATGAAGCAGCAAATATTAAAAATCGTCACGTTTTAGATATGGCAGCTCAATATTTAGGTGTACCAGCTTTTAAATTAGAACAAACTTTAACTTTTAAATCTAAATATATTGGAAAAGAATTATGTACAGTAGTTCTTAATGCCGAATTAGCCACCGAACAAAGGGATGCTTTATCTCGTGCATTATATTCAATATTATTTACTTGGATCGTTGAACATATTAATTCAAAACTTGATCAATCCGATGAACCACCAAATTTTATTAGTTTATTAGATCAACCAGGACCTCAAAATTTTTCTAAAAATAGTTTTGAACAATTTTGTTTAAATTTTGTTACGGAAGAATTGGAAAATTATGTGTTAAAACAAATATTTGATGATAATTCAGGATTTAATTTGGAAATCACTAATGATGGAATTAATTTACCTCAAATTGAAACTATGGATAATAGTGGATGTGTTGAATTATTAAGAGGAGATTCTAACATCATCAATACGACGAAATCTTCAAATCAACCTGGTGGATTAATATCAATTCTTGATTTAGAAAGTGCCAAAATTCAAAGTGGAATTGGAGCGAATGATTCTAAATTACTTAGTACATTACAAGAAAATTTCTCCAATCATCCTTCTTTCGTAGCTAATCCAACAATTTCTTATTCTAACGCTTCTTCATCATCCAAACGATTTTCTACTATTAGAATTGGTAATAATAATAATAATCATAATAGTGTAGGAGCATTTGGAATCAATCATTTCACTGGACAAGTTATTTATTCCATCGATAACTTTATTGATAAAAATAATGATAATTTATCAACTGATTTCATTGATCTATTTAAAGAAACCCATAATTCCTTTATTTTGAAATTATTCTCCGGACCCGCTTTAGCAATTGAGAATCATCCTAAAAATGAAAGAACTGTGGTAGTAGCTCAATTACCTAATAAACCTTTTAGATCACCAAGTATGAAAAAACCCAAAAAGAAGAAGAAGAATAATAATAATGAGAATATAAATAATCAATCAACGAATATTGAAGAAAAAGAAATATCCAATAATCGAAAAATTCTTCCACATGTTTCCACGGTAGTGACACAACTTCATGGAACACTTAATCAATTAATTGGTACATTATCACAAACTCGATTATGGAACATCTTTCAAATTCGACCCAATGATGTTAATGAACCGGATATTTTTGATAATAAAAGGGTTAAAACACAAATTCGAAATTTAGTTATACCCGATATTATAACTAGAAAGAGAATTGAATATACATCATCTTATACATTCGAAGAATTCATAAATCGTTATGATATAATTATTAGTAATAATAATAATAATAATAATTATAATTATAATAATCTTTCGTCGTCGTTAATACAAAAAATTGAATCATTTTGTATCTCAAATGAATGGATTCAAGGGAATGACTTTGCGATAGGAGCTAGGGAAATATTCTTATCAGATAATAATTGGAAAATATTAGAAGATCAATTAAGAACCATCGAAAGGGAAGAAAGAGTAAAAGCCAAATTAAGAGATGACGAAAGTTTAAGTGGAGAAAATCGAGGAATTGGTAATACTCAGAATGCATCCAGTGCGGCAAGTTCGGTTGATCGATTATTACCTAAGAATAATAATAATGATGGAGTTGATTATACTGGTAGTGAAGTAGGATATTATGATAGTTATGCGGAAAGTGAAGATGATTATTTTTCACAAGCTGGACATGATGATGAAGAAGGAAATATGTGGGAAGGTGGTGATCGGTAAGTAATGATTTATTTTTAAGCGTTAGATTATTAAATATTATATTTTATTTATATAATTATTTATTTATATAATTACTTATTAATATAAATATTTATTTATATAATTGTTTATTTATAATTGTTTATTTATATAATTATTTATTTATATGATTATTTATTTATATAATTGTTTATTTATATAATTATATAATAATAATAATAAATAAAGATATTCGCCAAGTAATCCAAGTAAAGGAAGTAACGATGGTGATATTAATGAGGATAAAGGAATTCACGAAGAAATTGAAGAATTACCTACAACCAAAATTCGTCGATGGTGGGTGGTATTTGTGTGGTTATGTACTTGGTGGATTCCTTCATTTTTACTTAATTGGATTGGTAAAATGAAACGTCCTGATGTTCAAATGGCTTGGAGAGAAAAATTTACTTTATGTTTATTAATATTTTTATTATCCGCATTTATTACATTTTATATTATTTTCTTTGGTAATCTCATTTGTCCTGGTACGGATAAAGTTTATAGTACAACTGATGTTAGTTATCATACAGGTGATGATGATTTTTGGGTTAGTGTTAGAGGTGTAGTTTATGATTTAAGTAAATTTCATTTAACCAATCATGCCAAAGCCTCTGCACAACAAGCTGGTTTAGCAGAAATGGAACCTTATGGAGGAAAAGATGTTTCAACTTCTATACCAATTCCATTAAATCAACCTGAAACATGTGTTAGTTTAGTTGGTACAAGTGATTTTTTCGTTGATCATTTGAATGATACGGATAATTTCTTTAAACATAGTTCTGGTACAAATGCACAATTTACATCACTCAAAGATATTAGATGGTATTGGAATAATTTTTTACCTACAATGGAATTATATAAAAAAGCTGAATTGGTTTATGATAAAAAAGATATTGAAGCTCAAGGTACAGCAGGAAGGAAATGGGCAATTATTAATGATAAAGTTTATGATTTAACGGATTATTTTCAAGCACATGATACTTATTCACAACCTACACCACCTACACAAGAAGGTGTTAGGAATTATCATTATTTAAATTCAGATATTGAAACATTATTTGAAAAAAGATCAGGACAAGATATTACCAAACAAATATTTAGTAGTCAAATTAGTGCACAAGATCGTTATACAAATTTATTATGTTTAAATTCAGCATTTTATGTAGGAAAATTAGATTTTCGAAAATCATTTAGATGTGTATTTAATAATTATATCTTATTAGCGGCCGCATGTCTTATGGCCTCAGTTATCTTGGTTAAATTTTTAGCTGCATTACAATTAGGATCAAGACGTAAACCGGAAGATCATGATAAATTTGTTATTTGTCAAGTTCCATGTTATACGGAAGGAGAAGAATCACTTAAACGTACGATGGATTCATTAGCAGCATTAAATTATGATGATAAAAGAAAATTATTATTCTTTATTGCGGATGGTATGATTGTTGGATCAGGTAATGATAGACCTACACCAAGAATTGTTTTAGATATATTAGGAGTGGATCCAAAAATAGATCCGGAACCATTAAGATTTAAATCAATTGGTGAAGGAGCACAACAATTAAATTATGGAAAAGTTTATTCCGGATTATATGAATATGAAGGTCACGTCGTTCCATATCTTGTAGTAGTAAAAGTTGGTAAACCATCCGAAAAATCTAAACCTGGTAATCGAGGTAAAAGAGATTCACAAATTATTTTAATGAAATTTTTAAATAAAGTACATTTTGAGGATGAAATGACACCATTAGAATTAGAAATTTATCATCAAATGAAAAATGTTATTGGAGTGAATCCAAGTTTTTATGAATATGTTTTAATGGTGGATGCTGATACGGAAGTTTTACCTGATGCTTTAAATAGAATGATATCTTGTATGCTTCACGATGGACGTGTAATTGGTATTTGTGGGGAGACGACATTAGTTAATGAAGAAGGATCTTGGACGACTATGATACAAGTTTATGAATATTATATTTCACATCATTTAGCCAAAGCATTTGAATCATTATTTGGATCGGTCACATGTTTACCCGGATGTTTTTGTATGTATAGGATACGTACACCAATTAAAAGTTCACCATTAATTATATCAAATTCGGTAATTGATAATTATTCCGAAAATCATGTTGATACTTTACATAAAAAGAATTTATTATCATTAGGAGAAGATCGTTACCTTACAACTTTAATGATGAAACATTTTCCACAATATAAAATGACATTTACACCTGATGCCAAATGTCGAACTGCAGCACCTGATAGATGGTCAGTGTTACTTTCACAAAGACGTCGATGGATTAATTCAACAATTCATAATTTAATGGAATTAATGTTTTTATCAGAAATGTGTGGAGTTTGTTGTTTTTCAATGAGATTTGTTGTATTCATAGATTTATTTGGTACATTGATTTTACCTTCTACCACAATTTATATAGTTTATTTAATTTGGGCTGTAGCAAGTGAAAGACAAGCATTACCAACGATTGCACTTATTATGTTAGCAGCTGTTTATGGTTTACAAGCTATAATATTTATACTTAAACAACAATGGCAACATATTGGTTGGATGATAATTTATTTATTAGCATTTCCATTATTTTCATTCTTTATACCAATTTATTCATTTTGGCATTTTGATGATTTTTCATGGGGTAATACACGTGTCGTGGTAGGTGAAAAAGGGAAAAAACAAATTATTACAGCAGGTGAAGAAAAATTTGATGAATCAATGATAACGAAAAAGAAATGGGCAGATTATGAACAAGAAATATGGGAAGGTACGACGGCGGAATCACATGATTCTAAACATAGTGAAGTATCAAGATATTCATATAAAAGTAATAGAAGTAATAATAGATTTGAAACAGGAAGTCAATATGGAGGAAGTAATTATGGAGGTAGTCAATATGGTGGAAGTCAAAATCAAGATTATTTCCGAGATACACATTTATCACCAAATGATCGAGGTAGACAAAGAAGTCGATCACCAGTACCAAGATATTCACCATCCGAACCTAGATCATCAAGAGTAGTTAGTACGATGGATTATGGAAGAGGAATGGGAATGGGAGGAAGAGATTCAACTTTAATGGAATATTTACCATCATCATCACCATTACCACAACAACGACCAATGAGTTCTTATACTAATGTTACTAATACAATGGAACCAACTGATGAAGAAATTTTAATGGAAATTAGAATTATTTTGAATAATGCTAATTTAATGAATATTACAAAGAAACAAGGTAAATAATAATATTATTTTTATTATTAATTGTTTATTAATTTGTTATTATTATTTGTTATAATTTTTATTTTTATTTTTATTTTTAATTTTAATTTTATTTTTTTTTATAGTACGAGAACAATTAACATTAGCTTTCGGTATGGATATGTCATCAAGAAAAGAATTTATTAATAGTAGTATAGAATTAATTTTACAAAATAAACTTTAAAATTATGAAGTTTTAATGAGTGAGAGAATTTATTTAGGTATTCGGATTATTATATACAATAATTCTTTTATAAAAATTTATTTCAATTTTTATTTTTTGTTAAAAATTATTAAAAATTATTATCATATTTTGTATAACATGTCAAAAATTTATTTTTTCTTTCGGACTTTGTAATTTTTTATTTTTTGTAATTTTTTTTTTTTGTATTTTTCTTTCTTTCTTTTATAGAATAATAAATAAATAAATGAATTAAAATTTAACGTTTTATTTGTAATATGAAAATAAAATATATATAATATATCGGTTGCGATTCTCAAATAATATTTAATATATATTTTTATTTATTTATTATTAAATTAACTTAATAATTAACATTTTGTTTATATCATTTGATTATTTATATAGTCTAAATATACTCTATAATTATACTTAAAAATTACTCCCGAATTATTATTAATATTAATCTTCATCGTCACCTGATAAATATGATGATGATGAATCATAACTGCCTAATAATTGACTTAATGCATTATTATTATTATTATTATCATTATTATTATTATCATTGTTATTATCACTAACACTATTTTTGGATGATGATGATGATGTTATTTTATCTTTAGATATTTCTTTAAATTTAGATTTAGATTTAGATTTAGATAAAGATTTAGGTATTATATCTAATTTCTTCTTTTTTATAATTCCCAATTCTGCATTATAATAATTACGTTTCTTAGTTTCTCCAAAATTAATTTTATTTTTATTAGTTGGTGAATTGAATAATGATGTTGATGTTGATGATAATGATGTCGATGATAATGATGTTGATGATAATGATGTGGATGATAATGATGTGGATGATGTAGATGTTTCAGATAATAATTGATGTACGGTTGGTTGTTCTTCCTCTTTAATTCTTTTAATCATATCTCCATCCATATTATGAAAAATCGCTTTTGCCAATAATTCATCTTCTCGTTCTTCTCCTTCTTGAATCAAATCTTCATTTATTTGATCCGATTCCACTAATTTATCTAATATTACATCTGAATTAATTCTTTCATTTCTAGCATTTCTCGTTCTAATTTCATCTAATGCATCTAAAATATCCATTTCTCTTTTGGAATCTATCGTACGATTTTCTAATGCTTTCATGGGATTATTTTCTTCTTCTAATTCTTTTTGTAGTTTAGATTCCTCTCCCGCTAATTTTTCTTCTCTCCAGGGTTCAAAATTTCGTGATGCTCCATGTTCCGCTATATAATCCGTACTTTGGGGATCGGTTTTAAAGGTAATTTCTGCTGAACATCGAGGACATTTTATATAAAATCGAAATATTTTTATGCTATAATACGTTTCCCCTTCAACTGTTTCTTTACGTGCATTGAATTTTTTGCCTTTATAAATATATTCACCACAAGTTTCACATCTCATAGCATAAGGTGTCATTAATCGGACCTTATGTTGTGCATCTTTGGCTTGTTTCCTTCGAGGAATAGCTGTAGAAAGAAAAAAAAATTCCATTAATTAATTAATTTAATTAATTAAAATTATAAAGAATAAAAATTATTATGATATGAGTAACTTACCAGCTAATAAAATTAAAAAAAAAAAAAAAAAAAAAAAAAAAAAAATCAGAGAAAAATTTTCAATTAGCATACATATATACATATATATCTGATAATTTAAAAATAATAAATATAAATATTGTTATTACCAGGATCGAAATCTGGAGGAAAGTATTTATTTAAAACTTTGCTATCATAATAAACATCAAAGAATAATCCTTCGTAGGTTAATTATAAATAATGAAAATGAATAAAAATACTGTAATGAATTTATCAAATCTACTTACCGTTCTGACATTTGTAAAGTTTATTAGATTTAAATATCAAACAAATAAGCGTCTTTTTATTGACCACAAAGGCGCAGCTGATCTGAACGTCATAATAAGGAATTGGTTATTTAAAATTTTACTTTACTAAAATTCCACAATTCACGTGAATTAAATTATGAATTCCCATAAATTATATAACCAATCAAATAATCCTCGGGTGATAGAATTTTTTAATCATCGAATCAAAAGTTCGAATATATATATATTTTTATTATGATGATTTATTAAAAATAATATTTTTTTTTGAACGATATTAAAAAATTGTAGAACAATGTTGAGTGGTTTTTCTTTAAAAATTTATATGAAATTCTTCCTTACTATTCTACGACAAATTACAATATAGTATAATAATATTATACTGTTCAGTACAATGTTATTAAGTCAGTCAGTTTATGATTCTTCGTGTCATTAAATTTGCAAAATAGGAATTAATAAATGAAAAATGAAAAAGGAATTTTTCAATATCAGTCACTGGACGATTTTAAATAACTTTACTTAAATAAATATCGTTAGTAAAAATAGAAAATAAAAATAATAGAGCTATTAAATACTATCTTTGTGAAAAGTTTGGTGGCTTTATGTCAAATATTGAAAAAAGATCTTTACAATATGAGTCTATAGTATTCAAAATATAATAAATCAATAAATAATGGTACAAAGTCTTAAAAACTATTAACTTGAGTCTTAAAAAGGGTTATTTTAAATTTGAGCTATGGTTATTAGTTTGATGCGATGTAAAAAATTTTCATTAATAAATTTATTAAATGAGTAAAGTTCTGCATGATTTAATTCATAAAATGTAAAATATCCAGATTTTTAGATAACAATTGTCACATTTATATAATAATAATTATCAACATTCAAATTATTCAAATTTTAATAATTATTGTAGGCATAGGTTCAACATTATTTATTTTCATTATGTACTCGTCTTATGTTATTCAGTTATAGGAAATAAAAAATAACTTTTATTATATCAATTCTATCATTATAACGCCAATATATTTCGAATTTGGAGGGTAGTACTTTAATAATAATAAAAACAAATCAGAAGTGTTGAATTATTTAATTTAATTATTTATCTACAATTTGTAATTCAAAATCCAATAATGGAATTGACAATTTCTTATATTTTTTATGAATATTCAGAAATATTCGTTATATGAAATATTGCTAGAATATTCATTCAAATATGTCTAAAAAAGATAATAATAAAAATATTGATGAATTCAAAGGGATGCATTTTGTTAGTGACTATACGCTTAGCACTAGCGGTTACATCGGCAATGCAATAGTCAACGGTGTCATTGAACCATTTGTTCCTTTATTTGGTACCGTTAAAAAAGTCATGAAGAGTTTGTATACCATTTTTGAAAATGCCAAATGCAATAAAAAAAAATGTGTGAGGCTTTAATAGATCGTATTGAGGTTGTTGAACAGTCTACTAAGTATTTACAACGTAAAAAGCAAGAAAATGCAGCAAATTTTCGCAGTGAAAAATATTATCGTGCATGGATAAGACTTACCAATGTACTGAAAAATATTGAAATATTGAAATATTGCTAAAAAGGTAACACAACAATCGGTGATTCAATACTACTGTCGTTGAAGGAGCATTTGATAAAAAATATTAAAGAATTGGGAGCTGTTTGCAAAGATTTGTAATTTTCAGTTTATATGATTTCAGAAGAATAAAGAAAAGAAGAGAATGATCAAATAACAAACGAACTTAATTCTCTAGAATGGGTATATATTATTATTAAATTCATTATTTGAATTTTTTCTTTGGTATTATTATCTTGATTAAAGTATCTATTAAATTATGAATAGGTAATGGGAGAGTGAGTATTTAGATTTACATATATAGTTGAAATCAAAGTTCGAGTCAATATAACATCTAATAATAAATTGAATATGGTACAGAAAGTCTAAAGACATCACTACTGCTGAAATTTTACAGTCATATATATGTCACATGAATTTCATATGATCAAATAAATTTTATCACATAAAGTGTTAAGGGGAATCTTAACCTAGACCCAGGGCAGGGACGATGAAATTATGCGGTGACAAAATACAAATTATTTATTTGCTAAATATAAATTGTGATGTTATTTTTTTAAAAATTCATATGTGATATTATTTATTAGTTTTATACTAAAATGTGATATTATTTTATAAATTTTATATTAAATTCAATTTAATGCAAAATAAAAATAGATCAAAAAAATAAACTATTCTTTATTAAATTTTATACTAAAAGCCATTAAAATATAGCATATTTAATCTTTTAAAAGAATCCAAAGATAAATTTTGATGATCACTATCTAATAAAGAATTATACATTGAAAAACTTTATTCTATACTACAACTTGATATTGGTAATCAAATGTGATCAAAAGCTATTTTAAAAAGAATTGATAATTGTATTGTCTTACTTAACCAATATTGATCTAATTCAATTTCATTAATGATTTCATTATTTAATTCGCAATAAATTTTCCATTCTCGTAATAACTTATCTGATAAATTATCAAATTCTTTAATAATATTATATCTTCCAATATCCTTTCATAAAATATCTCCTATATGAATATATTTTGGATCAAAAACTTGACTTGCATGAAAAAGTAAATAGGATGAATGATTAGAAATGTGTACTTAAAATTTTTGATAAGCTATTTCAAAAGTTTCTCCAAAAATAATATAAAATTCTTCTGCATTAAATTTTAAACTTGTAATTAAGTTTTCTAATAACTAATTAAAATAATTTGCATTTCTATTTGTTTCAATATATGAAATAAGTTGTTGAAGTCATGATTTCACTAATGAAAAAATAGGCTTTTTTGATTGTTAAAAAAAATATAAGTCTTGAACAAATTCATTTGCATAAATTGAAATAAAATTAAGATAAATAGTAATAATAGCTAACTCTTGTTCACTCTGTAAATGAGAATTGATAACCTTCAGATTATTATATTTTTTATCATTTTCAGCTTTTTCTTTAAAAAATATAGGCCAATAAACTATATGATCTTTTGCATAAAATACTATCTTAAATCAGAAATTCCAGCAGGTTTTGTTGTATAAAGAAATTTTACAAGAAGAAAAAATTTCATATATTTTTAAATAAGTCAAATATCTTTGTTATCAAGTAGAAGAATAAACAAAAACTTCTTTAATTTTTTTCAAGAAATTTTTTAATATTTTAAAATATGAAAATGTTCTTCAAGTATCTTTAAAAATATAATTTTTATATTAAATTAGAGTATTACTAAAGCTCACCGTATACCTGCCATCCAAATTTAAAATCCAAATGTCAAAATTCCAAATGCCGAAATTCCAAATTCCAAATTCCAAATTATGATTAGTATTTTTTGCTAAAATCCCAAATCCCAAATCCCAAATCCCAAATACTAGTAATTTGGGATTTGGGCAACACGTATAGCTCACCGATATAATTTTCATCAAAAAATTTTCCTTTTTGTATAATATTGTTGACAGGAAAAATGTTTTCCTTTTCTAACAATTAATAAATTTTGATTGAATTAAAATATACCTAATAGTTCTTTTTCATATGAATGTTTTTGGTAGTAGTATTAAGTTAATAACTTCACTTTTACTATTGTTTGATTTATTAACTTCATAATAATCACATTTAATATATTCATAACCTTTTCTCTGTATAAATTGTCAACTATATTGATCATCATTTTTACATTTATGAACTTTAAGAATTAAAACACAAGAAAATAGAAGGAGAAATCGAGAGGACAAGTTATGATACTGCAAGGTTGATCATATATACCAGTGTTATAAAGAAAAAATATTTTTTAAGAAATATAAACCACTGTTATAGAATGAAATTATCAGGATCAAAAAGTATAGTATGCAATATTAAAAATATCTGCAAATATTAACAATAATTAGAAAATAGTAGTGTTTAAAATTTAATTAGTAAATATTAACTTAGTTAACAAATAGTGATATTTGAATAAATTTTTAACTAATGTTTATATTCAGGAACACATATTAATTAATCACGAAATAAAAGTACAAGATCATGTGTTCATGTAAGATTTAATTATACAAATATAATTATTAATTCCTAACATTAATTATTATCATATATGATTATTCGAAAACTTTAAATCACACCAGTGATATTGTGTACCATATCATATAATCATATAACTTTAAACATAATCTCATATTAACAAATATAAATGAATATGATTGGCAAGAAACCCTTTTAAAAACATGAATATCAAAATAAAAAATAAATGTATTTATACTATAACAAATAATATACGTCATATTTAAATATATATAATACAACATTTTTTTTCACATTTCTCCTTTCACTTCTTCAACTTTTTCTCCTAACCTCTCTCATAATGAAATCTCCTCCTGAGATGCTACTAGAAGAAATGCTCAAAATAGAACTATCTGATCAAATGCCATTAGAGGAAATATATAAAATAGAGTCATTTGACCAAAATAGTATCTATAACTTTAACTTAACTGAAAATTCAGAAGATATTCCTTCTAGCAAGCTTAATGAAGATAGATTATTTTATCCAGTAACAACAGAAATGGTTTTCAACGATTGAACAAAACTTAACAAGTATGTAAGTATCTAGAGATGTTGTTTTCATTAAAGAAAATTAAAAAAAAATTTTTTTAATTAGATAACTTAAAAACTATAGGTTAGAAAAAGACTTTGTCATTATAATTACTTATAATAAAAAAGATAAAAAGAATGGTATATCCTGACAATATATTTACGCATGTATAAGAGGTCAAAAATATATGTCAAGGAAAGAAGTGTATACAGAGAAGAGCTATAATGTAGAACATAATATTGATAATTACTAATTTTGTATTAATGCCTACTGTCAGAAGAATGACAATTTGATTTATATTATAAAAGTTAAAAACCAGTATAATCACAAACTTGTTAATACCATCACCACCCTCAAGACTAATCTTCAAAAGTTTATTTCAGAAATGCAAGATGATATTAGATTACTTGTAACATGTGGTATATGTTCTGGTACAATTGTTGAAGTGTACAATACAAAAATCTGAAAAAGTACATTCACAATCATGATGTTTATAACTTGATTAATTCCATTTTTCTCAACAAAATCAAAGTAAAAGTGATGCTAATTCAGTATACTTAAATCTAATGAAACAATAGTAGGAAAATTCATCCTTTCACATCAATATACAATTTGAAGATCAAAAAAATCATTTTGTATGACTTTGCTGGATGCCCAAGTTAACAACAGTTATGAACACATTTTCATGATATTGTTCTTCTCAATACAACCACAAAAACCAACTATCATTCTATAATCCTATATGTTGTAATTATTGTAAACAATTACAATTATTCTTACCTTATAGCAATTGCCATTTTGTTAGATAAAACTAAAAATAGCTTTTTCTAATTGTTTCAAAGTCTTTTAAATACAATTGGTAAACTAAAATCACGTTTTCTTTATACTGACACCGATCTTTCGATAATTGCCTCAATAAACAGTTCCTGGTCAACAACAAAATATCACTTTTATATATTTCATATTTAGAAGAATCTTGAAAAGTATTTTATAGAAAAATACTATGGTGAAAAGTGAAAAAAATATTACAACACTTTACTGTGCACAAAATAATTGTGTAAAATCAATATTTGAAAAAAATAAACTACTTTAATAACTGAATATACTGATACTGTCAATTATTTGTAGTATTATCTTTACCCATGTCAAAAAACTTGAATTCTTTATTTTACATATTATACATTTAACACGGAAATACAAAATATGTAATGTGTTAAATCCTATAATAGTATTATCAAAAATTATATTAGCAAATTATTGTCTCTTATAGAGTTTGAATCTGTAATCAAAAGGTTATTGCAGAAAGAAAGTCAATTTATTAACTTGAATAAAACTATTAACAAGCTTCCTGTAAGTCAAGATGAGGATTACTACAACTATTATTTTAAAGAGGTAAATATGTTTTGTTAAAATTATCTGATACTAGCAATTCTTAAGTTACAATGTTACGAGATGAATCGCAGTATATACTATTGATGTCAGAAAGCTATTTTAACTGATGAACTTGAAAAACAGGTATGGATTAAAGTTTTTTTCCTTATATATATATACTGCATATATTCAATTATTATCTATCTAATCTAATATATTTTATTATATTATTAAAAAATTTTTAAGAGCAAATAACTCCATAAGTTTATGGGATATAAAATTTTCATAAATTTTTACATAAATTTCTATAAATTTTCATAAATTTTCAAAATTTTTTACATCAAAAGATTTTGTTAATTTTTACAGAATATTACGAAAAGCTTTTCATAAATTTTCAAAATTTTTATTGTACAAAATATCACAAAAAATGTAATATTCTATTTAATAGACTAAATATATAACATAAAATGATTTTGTTTATTTACCTAAATGATCTTGTTTATTTTGTTTCGAACTTTTTCAAAAACTATTTATGAAATTTTAGAAGATAAAAATTTTCTGAAAATTTTCAAAACTTGTTTATTTCTCAAGTAAGTGTGTTGATTTTGACAAAGTTGAATGCTATTGTTATCTGTAAAATCTTTATTTGATATTGTGTTTTCAAGTTGTCTGAGACTTCAGTTGTGTTAAATTATAGATTAGGGTAGAGTTACTTTTCTTGAATAACGTAATTCTTATATTACGATGTTTTACCTTTTCTGTTGTGTTTTTATGTAACAGATATTTGTTCAACAAGTTATATTCATAACTTTACTATGTCTTTGTCTTTTCCATAGTTTTCAGAGTAACGAGTAGTCACTCAGCAGGTTATTTATAACTTTGCTGTCTAGAAGTTGAATACTCTCGGATGCTAACATACTTATTTAGAAAATAGTGACAGGGATTGAATTAGTTTATTCAATACTGTTTCTAATATCCTTTCTTCTTTTTTTTGATGACAACAATTTTCAGAATTTTTTAAAGATTTTTGAATTATTTTTATGAATTTTATTTTTTTTTGAATATTTATAATTATAAATTATTAGATTAATATTTAGTTTTTTCAAATACTATTAAATTAATTATTATTTTTCATAATATTTCATCAAATCTTTATTATATAAAAAAATATATGTAAAAAAATATAATAATATAATAAAATATATATAAAT
>CAJVPK010000791.1:0-21658 GCA_910592015.1 Diversispora eburnea | reverse complement strand
TTGTCCATGCATACAGCTGGAATCGATCCGTTGACCTTATGACAAGATTCTGGCGCACTAGCCACTTAGACTATGCAGACCAGAGCTTTTTCTCAATTTAGATATATTATCCCTAATTAGTTATATTATTTAACTAGTATAGACTTTGATTATTTTATTTGAACAACTTTCTCAAAATATGAAGCATTTCATAAGAGCTCAATACTAAGGAGAAAATGTTATAGAATATTAATTTTATTTATTTTTATTATATTATTATTTAATGTATTCATTATTTATTTGTAATTTATGTTAATTGAAGATCATATAACAGGTGGCTCACCAAGTTAACTACCAGATGAATCACTTAGATAAATTACCTGTTACATATAACAGGTAGATCACCAGGTTGATTATCTCTTGCTAAAATTGGTAAATAATTAATTTAGTAGATCGTTGTGCGCAGCAAATTAAAGAAATATAAATATGAGTCTTTCCTGACTTGGGAAGAGGGAATTCAGAAGTTTGATAGTTCTCAATAAGTTTAAGAGATCAGAACAGAGTTGTCTCTTCTAATTAATATATAATTTAATCCTTTAATATTTACCTTTATTTTTTATAATTTCTATTTTATATATATATTTTTTTTTTTTTTTTAAGTTTCAGCGAGGCCTTGCCTCAAATTTATTTATTAAGAAAATAGTAAGTTTTCATTATTACATAATATAAATATCTAACTTATCCTAATATTATTACAAAAATGGAACTCAGACTAATTCATACGAAACATGTCTATAATCTACCGCCTGACAAGTGAACTTGCCCTCAGCATGTTAAGGCCCTGTTAATAAACCTATTTTATATAACCCCATTCAATTCACATTATTATGAATTATCTTATTTATATGTTTTTTAGATATATTTATACAAGTGTTCATTGTATTCTGTCTATTTACTTTATCAATATTTTTTATGTTACTATTATGATTGCTAACGTTATTATTATTGTTGTCAGCACTATTGTCAATATTAGTATTATTGTTTATTCGTGAAATTAGTTTTCTCCCCTTTCTAATTTTTATCTTATTATTAATTTCTCATTTTTTTACTTCTTTACAACGACGCTCCCAAATTTCTTTTTGTATATGGGATTTAAATTCAATCATGATTTCTCCTATCAGAGTTTCTGTATTCACCTTATTTTTTGTGATGTTATGTATTTTCTCTATAAATTTTATTGATATGAAGCCTATAATTACATCTATAAGTGAAATATTTTGTTTATCAATTGTTGTTGGATCGTTATAAGTTGACAACTTACTCATATTTTCCAAATCCTCTTTAAATTTTTTGTTAATAATATATGAACCATTTTGACTTATTTTATTTA
The DNA here is from genome assembly GCA_910592015.1 of Diversispora eburnea. Classification (NCBI taxonomy): domain Eukaryota; kingdom Fungi; phylum Glomeromycota; class Glomeromycetes; order Diversisporales; family Diversisporaceae; genus Diversispora; species Diversispora eburnea. Next base: position 20,289 of record CAJVPK010000791.1, on the reverse strand, counting down.
TCGTTATTGAAATTAGTTTTTCTTTGTACATTTTTATATCTATTAGATTTTTTTCACATAAAAAAACATGTGTTTAATTTTCTATCACTTTATTACATTGTACACATATATTATCTTTATATACTGATAGAAATCTAGTTTTCATTTTTTCCATTGTTAATAGTTCATTATTTAACATTTTAATGTTAAATGCTCAACTTCAATTGTCTTCATTATTAGTAACTTGCTTTCCTATGTGTGACCTTGTTGTTGTCGCCTATGTCGAGTTCCAGCATATTTGTTCATTTTTTTTATCCGTTAGTTTCGATGTATTTCTGTTAAGTAGTCTCCATTTAACTGAATGTTTTGTCTTACACACTTTTTTGGTGAAATCTCGAGTTGGTTCTTCAATAGGAATCGAATTCCATTGCATTATAGTATTTACTGTCAATAGTAGATGTAGGTTGGAATTACATGGTAGGCTATTACAACCCTCTTTTACTAGTTTGTATGTTATTTCATTAAATTCCTCACCTACGTGTGCTTTAATTTTATTAAGTTTTAATTCTATTCTTTGCATTAGTATTAATTTCTGGATCGCTTTCAACAGTATTCAATTTTTTAACTTTCTATATGTTTTATCTTCTATTTTCTTTTCTGATTATGGCATCTATTGCTACTTGGCTATCTGTATATAACATTAATTTTGAGTTTTTTAGGGTTGCATAAATTACAGTTAAGATCGTCATAATTTCTGCTCTTGTTGACGATGCCACTCTCTCTACCTTTCCTTTAAAAGTAAATTTATTATTCTCTTCATCAAAAGCTATCCATCCACAATCCATTATAGTTTTACCCTCATTATTATGGCTATTTGTTTTTTCCATTGACCCATCTGTATAAATATTTATTACTTTATATTTACTTAATTCAAGACGAATTTGATCAAGATTTTCTTTTATTGTATTATTTTTCCAAAAGTTTCAAATGTTCCAATTATTAATGAGCATTCGTTTGTATAGTTGTCTACAATAATATTTGAAATTGTTAATGTATTTACTCTGTTTTTTATCTGTTTGTTTTTTTCCATTTCTGATATGCCCTCGTTAATAGCTCCCATTTCAGAACGTAGTCATAGTTTATTTTGTTTATTGTCAGATGCTCTGTTGGATACTTTACTTTTAATGGTATTAATACTAATTGAATTTGTTGTTTTTGTTTTAATTAAACATATTTCTTTGTTTATCATTTTTCAGTTAACTCTCTATTACCTTTATCACAGCCCGAGTATTTTTCTAGAATTGAGTTTTCTGTCCTATCATTGTTTAATGCTCTTGTATAATGCATCATGATGAACTCATTTTCATCTATTATTTTTCATTTTTTCCTTATTATTGTATATTTAGTAGATTCATCTCTTATAGTGTCTCATTTAATATCCCAGCTTTGCTTATCTATATTCCATTTATATTTATTAAATTTATTATTTATGCATTTTATAATTTTATTATCAATAATTCATCTATCTGATAGATTCACTAACGTTTTAGATTCTATTATGCTAAACTATGTTGATTTCGGGTCTCTATGCTCGTTACCTACTATTGCTTGCCATCGGAGAAGCTGTTGACTATTATATGATGTTAATTGTTTCAAGTAGAGAATTTGACATAAACGTAGGCTTTTCCTATATATATGGTAATTGTTTTCACTATTAAGAATTTTCTCTATTGTAACATTGCTCCCTTTTGTAATCATACTTTCATTGATGGTATTTGATATTTTGTATGTGATACTGTTTGCCTTGCAAATTTTTAGGATATAATTTATTAACGAATGATTTCCCTTTGTTTTTACATGTTCTCCATATTCTGTTACTGCATAACCAGACCAATAAATATGTTGTAGGTTTTGTAGTCTGATTCTCGTAGATATTCCAAGAACCTTTTTATTATTAATTCTTTCCAATAGGTTACTGCTATACATTTGAAGTTGCCGATCCCATAGGTTACATATCCCATATGCTTCTTTCACAAACATAAGCGCATTAGACATTATACATGGTAATAAGGCTTTATTTTTAATTACTGTTATGAAACGTGTCATTCTGTTTTTGCATTCAGTTTCTGTTAACACCATATCATTTAGGTTATATTCTAGCATCGGGATTATAACAACATTGAAAATATATATTGCTTGTTTATCTGTAATAGGTTTTCCTCTCATGACGTATGTCATAAAATCTGAAAGTTTTTTCATGCGTTCTTTTTGAAACTTCTTTGATCCATTTTCTGTTACATAGACTCCCAGTGATCTCACTGAAAAATCACTTCCCACAGGATTTAAGATCTCGCTATCTATCTTTACACCTCTTTTTCTACATTTCTCCCTGGCATTAATTGTGATTAGGTATGATTTACTTTTATTTATTGTAATATTGTTCATGACAAAAAATTTATTTACAATTTGAAGTATTTTTTTTATTTTCTCTTGTGTGGACGTGAACCAGTTGGTGTCATCTACATATGCTACCACTGTTACTTTCATTTGCATTAATTTAGTTGTTCCATATCTTAGATCGTCAATTCATCTTTCTTTTATTGTATATCCCATGCCCGATTCTGCAATTCTGTATATTAGTGGGTCATAAAAGATCCTCTATAAAATTGGTGAAATAATATCTCTCTGATCAATACCATCTTCTATCCTATATGCCTCTGTATTTCCGTAAGTGGTTAATATAATGTTTTCTCTATTATATAACAATTTCTCTATTATGTTAATAAATCCCACTGGCATTTTAATTTTTCGTAACGCTTTTGATAAACAGTCAGTATTAAATGAGTCAAAGGCCTTACTCATATCTTGGAACATTAACCACAATTCTTTATTTTTTACCCTTGCGTTGTCACCAGTGGTTCCTGAATTGTTCAAGAATCACCTGAGTAGTGTGACTTAATGATTCTTTTAAGGAGTTTATAGTCCTTTCACATAGGTAAGACTGTTGTTTCATCATTTTAGAAGGCACCACTGATTTAATTATTTTAGAAAGGAAATTAGACCTTTCATTTGATTTATTCCAATATCTTTTCCAAATTCATTATCATCCTTAATATTAATATTTATCTATTAATCATCTTTTAATTTTATCAATTTTAAATATTATTTCCAATTATTCAGGTTAATATTATTTTAATTCCAGAGTTTATAATAATGGTTTATAATTAATTTCATTAACTCAGGAATAATAACATTATACAATTATACAATCAAGTATTTAATCCCATAACATCCATTATTCCTTTGTTAACTACATATTGTATCATTTAATAATTATTTCTATAATTTATATTTATATTTTCCAATATTTATTTTTATATTTATATTTTTAATATTTATTTTATTAATTTCATTGCAGGGTAATTTTTTCAAATATTTATCTTGGAGTTACAAATTATAAAATTAAATTTATCAATTTTAAATAAGTTACAAATTATTAAAATTCAAAATTACAAAATTGTAAACTGAAGAGAGACAAGGTAATTTCAGTCCTTTTTTATATCTAAATCTAGTGATCTTTATTACTGTGCCATTACTGTGCCTACTGTGCCTTACTGTGCACTGTTATTATTGATTACTATTATTTACTAAATATATCTGTTACTAATTAATACTATATTTTAATAATTATTGATAAATAATGTTAAGTGATAATAATTAAGTTATGAATTGATAATTATGTTTGTGTAACTAAATATCACGTGAACACGTGATCTTGTACTACTGTTTCGCAACTAATTAATGTGTGTTACAGACTATAAATATTTACTAAAAGAAATTATCAAATTGTTACTATTTGTTACATGAACTAATATTCATTAATTAAATTATAAATATTATTTTAAAGGTTATTATTAATTATTGCAGGTGTTTTAAATATTATATTATCATGATATTTCATTCTGTAACAATGTCATGCTCGTTATAATAATAATTACAATAATAATCATAACAATAATCATTATCATAGCAATAGTGCAATAATAATAATAATTTTTTTATCATCAACATCATTATTGAACTCTAATGTATATATATATTTGAATTATAATCAAAATTACTCTTAGTATTGTGGAAAGTCATTTTAACCGGTATTGGAGAACTAGGTGAAATAAAGAATTTAAAAAATGTGATACGAGAAATCAATGGATTACCTCTAATTCAAGATAAAATAAAGAAATTATGGAATTTATTTATATTTATTATTATTATTTATTCTATAATAAAAAATAATAATATATAATTAATAATAATAATAATATACAATATTAGATGTATATATTTATTCTTAATTATTCTATTCTATTCGATTATCTCTATTTTTTATTTTTTATTTTTTTTTAAATTTAGACGCACTGTAATTTGAATATTTCTCACTACTCTTGGTTGATTCGAACTGTTTTATTATTAATTTTAAAAATGTTCGGACTACAAGATGTGAGCATTACGGTTGAAGTTAAATGAAGTGGAAGATCTCAAGTGTGTATTTTATTTTATTTTATTTTATTATTTTATTTTATTAATAATTTTATTTTATTTTATTAACTATTTTATTTTATTAATAATTTATTTCCATTTATTTTATTTTATTATTTTATTTTATAGTTTCTTTCGATATTGTGCATCAAATAGTGATAATAATAATAGTAATAATAATAAAGAAAGAATTAACTCAAGAAGAATCATCAACGACCAATTTAGAATATTATTATTCTACCAATACTAATACTAATACTGATACTGATTCTACTTGTGATATTGATACCGATACAATTTCATCGCCACCACCACAACAAAAGAATGAATAATAAAAAGAATGAAGAGGATGAAGAGAATGAAGAGAACGAAGAGAATGAAAATGATGAAAATAATGAAAATAATGTAAAAGAGAAACCACAACAATGATGGCGACAACAACAATCTCAATCATTCAATAACCACCACCACCACCGCAATAACAATAATAAATGAATAGATGACTGTTTGAGAAATTTCTTTACGGCAATAAATTTTCTTCGTGTATTACAAAAATTAACATAGAATTTTATTATTGGTTCAATATAAGTCATCGTAAATTATTATTTATTATATTTATTAATTATTAAATAAATATTTATTATTTATTATAGTATTATATTTATTAATTATCAATTAGTTATTATTTAACTAATCTCATCGATTATAATAAATTATAATGGATTATAATAATAATTAATAATTGTTTAGGCCCTTCTCATCCTTTATTAGAATTATACGCTCTTAATATATTAAAAATTCAAATCCCTTTTGTCGGAAGGAAGTGGAAACAAGTAAGTTTTATAAAATTATTATTTATTTTATATTATTATTGATATTTTATTATGAAAAATTTAATATAACAAATAAACAACAACAATAATAATAAATAATTAATAGTTATAATAATAATAATATTAATTAATTAATTAATTATTGGCACTTGAAAATAATTACTTCAATATATTTGAACTGTCGTTCCGATTTAAGGGATTAATGGATAACACCAATTGATGCGAATGCTGAAGCTGAAGAAGCTTTAATTTAATTAATAAATTATTTATATAAATTAATCATTTAACTAATTATTTATCAAAAATTATTTTATTTCTCTCTCCGTGAAAAATAATAATAATAATTTATTTTACCTCACCTTTTCCCTCCCTGTCTTTGAATAAAAATGAAATCCAACAAAATAACAATGATAATAATGATATCATTATCGCAATAGGGTAGCATATTTATATGCCGATTGGATGAGTCATTTATGGAAAATTTGGAACAATGGGTAAAAGATGAAGTTTATAGTTTTTGGTGACCTGACCTCACTTAAATAGTATTGACTAATATTATAATGATGAAATATCATTCTAATATTTTGACACTATAATTATTTTAAAAGTGACTAAATTATTTATTTTTTATAATTAACCTTAACGTTAGATTCTATTTTAATGTCGATTTTAATTAATAAATTATTTCACTGTTTTTCTTTTCCTTTTAGAGAAAAAAGGAAATTTTTGCCTTTTCGGGAGCAAGATTTCCAGGTGCCGCTATTTTCCGAAAAAGGACAAAATTTCCTTCTATATCATTTGAATCTATAAAAGTCAATTTTACCTTTTTCGGATTTAGATGTTGCTCTTTTCCGAAAAAGGTAAAAATTGCCTTTTATATATTTAAATGCCGATATTTTTCAATGTTAAAACTTCTGATATATCTACTGTATATTTAATTTATATAATATAATTACTTTAATATTTAAAGTAAAACGTGATCTTTAACTTAAATATGATTTCGAATATTTGGACAGAAATATTTGCTTTATAATAGTTCTTCATTCGTAGTAGAATTTCTAACTCTTTAGTGGTGAGCATATAACGTAAGACAACTGAGTGAGAAGTGAACGATTTCTTGTTTTCATCTTTGTCAAATTCAGGAATAACATTCTATTCCTTTTTGCCATTACGAAGTCTTGAGATAATTTATCAAAAAATTTGAAGGGCATTTTATTAAGTTGAACAATTAAGATTTAAAATCTTCAATATTAAAAAAAAATGGAAGCGTTAATCATAAAAGTGGAAACGGCCGACCAAAAAAAATAACCCCCGAAGTATCAAATGCGATACGTCAGTATATTCGTCGAGATTCTTCTATTTCATTAAAAGGTATTGCTACCAAGCTATTAAAAAAAGGAATACAACTTCATTTTTCAAATATTTCGAAGTATTTAACGAGTATTGGGTATAAAAAAAGTTTACCAAAAGTCACGCCAATGCTTACACCACGACACAAGGAACGACGAGTCGAATGGGCACGAAAATATTTAAATTGTAACTGGAAAAAGGTTTTATTTACAGACGAAACTGCTTTTCAATTATACAGAAATACAATTTTATATTGGCACAAGGGCAAAAGACCAATCCGGCCTAGGCCAAAAGATCGAACAAAAATTTTTGCATGGGGAGGATTCTGTATAAAAGGAACAACATCATTATTTTGTTTCCAAACGATTATGACGGGTATCTATTACGTCTAAATTCTTCAAAAACATATTCCAGAAGTCAGACAAATGTTAAAAGGTAAATGGGTATTCCAACAAGATAATGATCCGAAACATACCAGCCGGGTTGCAAAGGAATTTCTTCAAAATAATGTTCCCGTAGTAATGGATTGGCCGGCGAATAGTCCCGACCTGAATCCTATAGAAAATTTATGGAGTATCGTTAAAACAAAGGTAGAGCAACGTAAACCAAAAAATTGTCAAGAATTGAAGCGTTATATGGAGGAGGAGTGGACCAAGATTCCAAAAAAAAATTTTAGTGAATTTAGTGAATTCAATGCCAAGACGTTGTGAGGCCGTTATTGAAAATAATGGTGAGGCAATTGATTTTTAAATTTTTATCATGTAAAACGAAGGTTTTAAACTTTAAAATAAAAAAAAAAAATAAATTTTGTGTATTTTCGATTCCAATTTTTTTTTCAAACCACTGTACATACTGTAATTTATAGTACTCCTCTCAAAAACTTATTTTGAAAGTATCCAGGGTAAAATATTTATTTATTAAATTTTACATACAAATCATTTACATAATATATTCGCCAAAAAGTTCATTGTATTGACTATTATTGTTTTCGTTATTATTTTCGCCATTATTGTTTTATCATCATCCGGAAATTTTATAAGGCATATATTTTCAGATCCACGTAAATTTTCGAAATATTTACGTTTTTATGAATTCGCTCACAATTTACGCGACAGAGAACGATTTTCTACTAAGATATTTCTATAATAGATAGAAGTATCTCGTTTAGGGCTACACTGTGATACATTTTTTGTCCATGTAACATCAATATTTGCTGAAATATTTCAATTTTAAGAAAAATGTACGTGTAAAAAATTTTTGAAATATTTACATAGACGTTTTTCTTCAAGCCGGAATATTTCAGCGAATATAGATATTATAAGGATGAAAGAAATATATCATAATGTAGCCCTGAACGAGCTTCATCTATCTATTATAGAAATACCTTTGTAGAAAAGCGTTCCCCACTGCGTAAATCTTGAGCGAAGTAGGTCCTGAAACTTTCGAAAATATCCACCTTATAAATGTACCTAATGATTATCTTTGCCATTATTATTTCATTATTGAAAGCATTCAAAAAATAGTGCAAATGCAGAAATAGTTAAAGTAATGTACCTGAGTACTATACATGATGGTATATCCCAGGCAGTGTTGTCAAGGGACATCTCGGGACAAATGTTGGCACAAAAAAGTTTTTTTAAAAAATGTTAATAGCACAAAATTTTATTATTAAAACCTGCTTTGAGCTATTAATTAAAGTTGTCTAGAATCGGTTTTTATATTTTATTTAATAAGTCTTAATACATATTTATAAGCTAATTAAGGATAGGGACAGTGGGACATCGGACATGCAAATTTGACAACACTGATCCCAGGTACTTTATAATTCTTGTTCCCTCCCACTAAAAGTATCCCCTTTCTCTTTCAATGAAATGTACCAGGATATAAGGTAAAAATGTCAAATTGGTTAAATATCTGTGTATATTGAAAATAAATTATATTACTTTATAATTGTAAAAGATAATTATGAAACATGATTTCAAAAGATAATAATGAACGCATGATATTATAGTCACGTAATTTTATTTTGTATTATTCACATTGCCATAAAATGCACAAATTTTTGTTTTAAAAAATAATTGTGCATTTTATTTTTTTTTATTGATAGTGATAAATATCTTATTATTTTTGGTAGAAAAGAACATACATATATGAGCTTATACATATACATATTAAAGATGAAGATATAATAAATAGCATTTGATTTTTAATTAACTATCTTGCTCATTTCATTTAATTTATGCATCAATTATAAAAGTTAAAAATTAAAATAGTATGGATTTCAGTTTACTTTTACACAGTCAATAATCTGTATAAACACATAATAAATAATAAAAATATTTGAAATATCAAGACAATAATGATTTATTTTAAATGATTACATACTGATCTGCTTTGATTTAAATGAAAGCTATACTCTATAATTCAGTGATCAAATAAAATAATAAAAATATAAAATGTAATAAAATAATAAAATATAAAATGTAATAAAATAAATAAATAAATAATTTTTGAGAAAATAATAAGTTGTACAATAACATCAAGACTAAAAATTAATTTTCCTGAATTTCATTTTCTTCAATTATACAAAATTTAAAGATTGTTAATTTCATTTAAATAATAATATTAAATAAATGATCTAAGAAATATAATGCTCACTTATATTATCAGAAACTTTAAAATCCCATTGTTTTGCATCTAAAATAATAATTAATGTAAATTTTTATATATAAAAATGTTCATTTATTTATTGTCAAAAAATATATAGGTACTTACTGTGTGTATTAGCTTCAAGATTTCTTTATTTTCAGAAAAGGCAAATGTCTACTTGTATATTTTGCTTCAAGATGTATTTCATTTGGATTATATTTAATAAAATTCTCATTTGATTTATCTGCTGCTTTAACTTGTTTTCTTATTTCATCTTCATAAGCATATTTATCAAGTTGAGATTTCAAGTCTTTAGCAGTTGGACGTTTACTAGGTTTAAGATCCCAGCATTTTTCCATTATTTCTTTGAAAAATTCAGGAATTTCACACTTAATTTCAGGTTTATGCCCTTCACAAATTTTCATTACAAGTTTTTCATCATGTGGAATATTATAATATGGTGGATAACTAGTTAGAACTTCCAACATAACCATGCCAAAAGAATAAATGTCAGATGCTTGAGTGTATTCTCCCTTATCCAAAGTCTCAGGTGCCATGTATGGAATTACACCATAAATTTTTTCTGGATCATTTTCTGTAATTGGTTTGCAAAGTTCAACATCAGTAATATAGCATTCAGTCAAAGTTTGATTAACTATATTACCAGGATGAAAATCTTTATGTATTAATTTCATGTCGTGGATATTTTTAAGTCCATCTATTATGGCTGATAAAATAGAATATTTTTTTTCCCAATTCAATTTTTCAAACATGCTATTCAACAGTTCTCGAAGACTACCATATTCAGCATAATTCATGACTATCATATATTCATTTGTTTTTGGATTTTTAGTAATGCCATATATTGCAATTGCATTTATATCACGAAATTTAAGCTGATTTTTAACCTAAAATATTTATTACATAAAATTTAATTATTATATATTTAAATATAATGAAATCTAAATAACGTGAAATATTACCTCCTGCAAAAATCCATTTTTATTTGTGGAACTATAAAGACTTTTTAAGCAAACATCTTTTTCTTTAGGGCTAGTCCTGTGCCAGTTTGTTTCTTTATAATCCCAAGAATAAATAGGCCCATCAAGCCATTTTGCTTTGTATACTGAACTAAAACCCCCTTTAGCAAGAAATCTAATATTCATAAGTTTATCAAATGGAATCCACTCAATAATTTCTTGATGTTTATTTGCATTTAGTTGTGATTGTTGAATAAATTCATTAATTTCTCTATCTTCACTTGTCCATTTATCAAATTCATTTCGAAATCGTTTGGCATTACATGAACGGCACCAATTACTTCCAGTATTCTCTTTCTTACATCCATTACACTTTCCAAGAACACTAAAAATATTATTGATTATTAATTAAAGAATTATCATTAAATATTGAATTAAATTAAAACATTGGTATGAATCTAAATACTCACTTGCTATAATATAATTTATATTGATCAGTTTATTATTGATTAGAGAATTGTTATATGATATTGAATTAAATTGAAATATTGATTTCAATAATTATAAATATAAGTACTCACTCGCTGTAATATTATTAGTTTATAATTGTTTAGAGAATTATTATATAATTTTGAATTAAATTTAAACATTGATTGAGATAATTATAAATCTAAATACTCACTCGCTGTAATATAATTTATATTCATTTGTTTATAATTGATTAGAGAATTGTTATATGATATTGAATTAAATGGAACATTGATTGAGATAATTATTAATCTAAGTACTCACTTGCTGCTGTAATAAAATTATATTGATTAGTTTATATTTGAAAAGATAATTGTTATATGATATTGTAACATTTGATTTGATTTCAATAATTATGAATATAAATACTCACCGACTGTAATACAATTTATATTTGTTGGTTATAATTAATTAGAGAATTGTTATATGAAATTGAAACATTTTAATTTCAATAATTATGAATCTAAATACTCACTTGCTGCAATATAATTTATTTTGATTAGTTTATAATTGATTAGAGAGTTGTTATATGATATTGAATTAAATTGAAACATTGATTGAGATAATTATGAATCTAAATACTCACTCTCTGTAATAATTATATTTATTGGTTTATAATTGATTAGAGAATTGTTATATGATATTGAATTAAATTGAAATATTGAGATAATTATGAATAAAATACTTACTTGCTGTAATATAATTTATATTGATTAATTTATATTTGAAAAGAAATTTATTATGTTGTTTAATTAAATTGAAACATTAATAATTATGAATCCAAATACTCACTTGCTGTAATATAATTTTAGATTATTTAGTTTATATTTATTGATTAGAAATGTAATTTAATATATGTAATTATTTTTAGCAATACATTATGATTCTAAAATTAAGTTTAATATAACAATATGCTTACTCTTTCAACTCTTCCGTTTCTTCCATTTTTGTTTTCGTTTCTTCCACTTTTTTTGTTTCCTTTTCTTCCACTTTTCTTTCCTCTTTTTTCGTTTCCGTTACTTTCAATTCTATTTCCGTTTCATCAATTTTTTCTTCCACTCCTCTTGATTCGGGTTCTTTCATTTCTTCTTTTTCCGCTCCTGCCGATTCATCTTTTCTTGGTTTAGACCTAAAAAACCAACAACAGCCACGTTTTTCCGTTTTTACCATTTCTATTTCTATCTTTTCAATTTGTTAAAGTCTAAAAAAAAAAAGGTATTACAATATAAATTACGTTCTGCGTGTACATTTGTACAACAATAATGATTCCAAATTACTTTATTTGTTATTTAATTATAATTTGTCAAATAAACAAAAAAAATTTTAATTTTTAATTTTTTGATTATTATTATTTTTTAAATCAAAGATATTAATAAATATTTAAAAATACTAGCAAACCTACTAATTTTGTCGTCTTATTTTTTTTAAACAATACGCTTCATAATCCTTCAAATGCTCAGGAGGTGAGGTGTCGCTTCCTCTTATTATTGTTATTGTTGTGTGTTTGGCCTTGACCCACTGATCAACATAGTTATGACCATAAATTATCTTGCCAATGATAGATATACCTAAAATGGTGATTGTTTATTATCACTGATATTTGTGTTATTGTTATTGATATTAGATACGAAATATCGAAAGTTCTATTTCTGATTATCATAAGTGTTGTCAATTAATCTAAAATATAAATTTAAATTTAATATATCCCTTGAATTTTTGAATTTTTGAATTTAATTAATAAAAATTAATAAAAATTAATAAAAATTAATAAAAATTTTCGAGATATTTACTAATTTTGTTATATAAAGGTTTGATGACAAACCTTGATTAAACCACTCTTGCATTATATTATTAGGATATTTTGATAGTTCGCAATTTTTCTTTTGAAAAAGAAAGTTTTTTTTTAATAAACACAAGTTCGCGGTCGGGGCATTTTATTGGTTTGAATTTTTAGCTTATACAAATTGGGTTCGGATTTCTTTTGTAATTCGCAAATATATTAAAGAAACTGATGGCAAAATCTTTATTTTTTTTTTTTAATATCACAACTGTTTTCTCTTTTTTTTAATACCTGAATTGATTATAGATTCCATGATAAGATCTTATTTTTTAATACTTGAGATTTCATAATAAGATCTTTATTTTATTAATATTACTTATTTGATTTCTTCCTTGGAATTAATGGATGAATGAAATCATCAAATAATTCGACAAGATCTTTATTTTGTTTAATAAATTAATTTTACGGCAGATGTCACAGTCGTTTTAAACTGATTATTTTTACAATAGTTTGTGCACAAAGTATTAAAGAAATTAAAATTCATTTAAAAGAATCTAAGTTGACAGCAAAGTAAATTATTGTTAAAATCTTCTTGAAACAAACCATTTTCAAAATAATAAAAATCACATTGTGTTCTTAATTTAAAACTCGATTTTTTTTTTAAATTAGCGAAGGTACGAAAAATTTGCAATCTTGTTTCTTTAAAAATATTTATTCAAATTCGTCTATTTAAAATTAAATTTTGATCAGTGAAGTTTTATACGTATACTTCTTATTTTTGAAAATATTCTTTAGTTAATACTATCTTTCTTCCGTGGCAGAGCCACGGGATTTTTTTTGTTATTCATTTTTTTCTTTTTCCTTTTTACTATTTTTCTTTATCTTTGATGTTTCGGCATCAGGAAATTTTTTTAGGCGTAAAGTTTCGAAGTATTACATAAATATTTCGGAAATTTACGCCTAAAAAAATCTGTTTTTTGAATTCGCTCGCGATTTACGTGACAGAGAGCGATTTTTACTAAGGTGTTTCTAATATGGATTGAAAGTCCTGGTTTTTGGCTACTTGCTGATATATGTTTCATTCCTGTAGCTTCAATATTCATCGAGATATTCACGTTTAAATTCAGACGTTCGTGAAAAATTTCGAAAATTATTTACGAAATTTTTCACAAACGTCTGAATTTAAACGTGAATATCTCGATGAATATTGAAGCTACAGGAATGAAACATATATTGACATGTAGCCAGGAACAAATATCTTAGTAGAAAATCGCTCCCTATTACGTAAATCGCGAGCGTTATCAAAAACGGATTTTTTTATGAATGGTGTAATATTACGTAATATTACACCTAAAAAAATTTACTGATGTCTGATTTGTTGCTATTTGATTTGTGTTAGAGGGTGCCTGTTTCTAATTTTGCGTTTTATGTCTGTACTTAGTGTAGATTATAATTTTTCGTTGCGAGTTCAATGTAATGATAAAACTTTATGTGGGAAGATGTTAGTGTATATATCTCAAAGTTCTGGATGCAAAATTAAAGTGTAAAAAAATTCATGAGTATTTGTAATTAAAAAAAAATTCATATTCCATTCCGTATTATAAGTCAGCTTAGCAAAAGCAAATATTCAAATACTTTCATACTTTCTAAACAGTTTTAATTTGGATGTAAAACGGAACTGCAAAAAATTCATGAGTTTTTGTAATTAAAGAAAAATTCATCTTTCAATTCATTTGTAAGCCAGCTTAGTGAAAATAAATATTTGTCTACTTTCACACCTTCTGAACAGTTTTAATTAGTTGTTCAAATGCGGTTACTTTTACCAATGTACAGTGGGGGTATCAAAAGTCATGGGGCAACAAAAATTAATAAAAAAATCATTAAAGTTAAAATGCTAATTGTGACACTGAGGGTGCACGAATTTCAGATGGGATGTGCACAATATTTCGAAAGTGTTTAGAGTGTCACAGGAGATGACAGTAAGATGACAGTGTAACAGGATGAGTGTGTTACCATCTAGATGACAGATTTTTCATCCTTGTACATTGTCCTTCATCCTTGTGTACCATCTTTAAAAATAGAAAAGGATGTGTTTAGACATGACAACAAAGGATGAAGGAAAACAAATTCAAAAGTGTATAAAATAAACTGGTAATTTAGGATGTGAGGGGAATCAGTTCATTTTTGCAATTTTTATAATTTTTCATTTTCTTTTGGTACATTTCAAATAATTACAAAAATCTTTCACCTAATTTGTAATAAAATAATAAATAATCTTTTGATACATATTTTGTAATAAAAATTAAATAAAAAAGATAGAAACATATTGTTCGATTTAGCAACAGAGACACATCAAAGCAGTGATATATTTTTGTTATTATATCTTTGCAATAAGGTTAATAGTTTTGATATACTCCATAATAAATTTGATACATTTTTAATATTTTATTTTGTGATAATGATAATATTGGCAAGAAATAGTTAACAGCCCGTAATACCTCTATTACTAATTTTGTAATTTCTTGAATAAAGTTACTGAATAAAGTCTGAAGCTAAGATTTGAAAGTTTGCATAGTGAGCTGTAAAAGGATACTTTAACTCCACTTATTCATGTACCTTCAAATAACACCTGTGTGTACTGTATTAGAGTTTATTATATATATCTGCTCATTGCAAATAGGGCAAATAGGCAAGTGACTACTTGATCCTACTGACAAATAGTGGGCATTACGAAATATTACGTACAAGAGTATGTTGAATTAGTACAAAAAGAGATGTGACGAAAGTTCGATTTAGTGAAACTGATTAATGTAACTTTACTCTTTGTTTTGAGCAGACTGCCACAACACAACAAGTGATCTAAATTGCATAAACTTTTTTTTATTCGATTTTCCTAAATCAGATATATTTTGTGTTAAAATTAAATGTCTATAAATAGAGAAATTACACTTTAAAATTTATCACATCCAGTATCGGTATCATTCAAAGATTAAATTTTTTATTTTTTGCCAATTTTATTTAAAGATAAATGGCAACTATCTTATATGAAATTGTAGCTAAAAACAATGTCTACAATTTAATTAAAAGAATTTTTTATAGTATTTAGTAAAAATTTTGACTTTAATTAGACATAAATAAAAATGACCAAAATTTATTAAAAATTTTTAAAAAATAAAAAAAATCTAAAAATAATTATTTATCATTTTTACTAAAGTACTAATAAAAATGATACTAAGTAACATTTAAGTTGAGAATATAAAGCAAATTATGTAAAATATTTAGACAAATTTATCACTCTTTGCAAAATTATGTGGTCATGTGATAAAACGATCTACTAATAAAATACTGAAAACCAGTAATTACAAAATACGTGTCATATGAAAAAATTTATATTATATATTAATAACTAAATTAAAATGCATCAAATAATTGATGAGTATTTAAAGTAATTATTTGTTATATTTTGAATTTTTTTTGAAACTTTCTTATAGTAACTTTTTGCTAATTATAAAATAAGGTAAAAACGATTACTTATAGATTACCTCCAATTACCAAACATTATTGAAGTTGTTTTTTAATTTTATTAGCAAAAAATAGTTATTTATATTGTCTTTTAACATATTATTTGATAATATATATTGTCTTTAACATATTATTTGATAAATATATTCATAATATATTTTTTTTTCTTTAGAAATAATATGGTTCGTGCATTGAGTGAAGATTTACGTTGGAGAATAGTTTATTTAAACTCTGATGGATATAATGTACAAGAGATATCTAATCTTTTACATATAAGTAAATCTACTGTAAATAAAATACTTAATATTTATAGATGTTGGGCATGTGTAGTTAATCCTTTAAAAAAAATTTTGGGTAGAAAAAAATTATTTACACGTAAAGAGATGGATATTTTAAAATCTCTAGTACAAAATAAAGTAGATTGGTATTTGGATGAATTAGTATTTGAGATGGAAAATTATACAAATAAAAAGGTTTCAATATCAACATTGTGAAGAACTCTGAAATATATTGGAATAACTTGAAAAAAGGTATTTTATTATTTTTATTTATAGTATTTATAATTATCCCTTAAATTGTTTTGTGAACAAATTTGTTTGCAATTTATAAAAATTAATGTAAATCTTTTAATAACTTTTTTTAATTTTGGCCAATCATTTTGCCACTTTGCATAACCATACAAGCCAATTTGGCTTCACTGTGATAATCTGATCATAATGTGATACAAAAAAGATAAATCATAATTAACTAAAATATTATCAATAAAAGTAATAAAAACAATGAAAACATTAAACATAAATATCAATAAACATGAGCAACGAAATAAACAAAATAAATAAAATACATAAATGTCTTCTTTGTGAACAAAATTTTCTTTCTAGAAATAAACTTTTAACATATGAGAGAAATAAACATAGAAATAATAAAATAATATCTTATTGTGTTTCCTTTTTTTACCTTCTCTTGATAATCTTGTTTTTTATCAAGATGTATTTATAGTACTTATTAAAAAGCAACTTGGCTTTAATAGAAATTCTATTGGTTTCAAATGATTCTCTATTAATACTTTTCCAGAAAATATTTTATTTATTTATTCCAATATGAACCAACATTTAAATATAATCCAACACAACAAAAATATTCTTGACAATTCAAAGAAAAAGAAGGTGAAGAAAGGCTAAAACAGATATTAAACTATGAATACTGGAGTTTTTGACAAATTCCTATAACAAAAACAAAAGGTTATGTTTTATTAATCAATTGTGAAGAAATATATAGTGTTAATTTTAGCTAGTATGTTGTTTTTTATTTTTTCTTTAATTTAATATTTATTAAAATATTAATAATATTAATAAATATATTATTTTATTAGGTTATTATTAAAATTAAATGAAAATAAATAAACTTTTCAGTGTGGTACTGTAACTTGTACATTTATAACTGATTTTGGAAAGTTTGTTGATAAGTATATATTATTCTGATTATTATTAATTTAATATTATTATAAATATTTATTAATTTAATTTATTAATTATTTAAGAAATAAATCCAAATCAAATAATCAAAATATAATACAAAATTATAGATATATATTATCTCGTGCTTATAATTTCTATTTTTATATTATATTTTATCTTTATATTTATTATTATATTTATTAATAAAGTAATTTTGCATTAAATATCACTATTAAATCTTTAATTTGTTAATTTTTCACATAATTTTTAATAAAACCTAAGTTAATCTTGTATAAATACTCTTTAACATATACATTTTATTAAGCGAACAAACTGATTTGATATGCTAAAACCCCACACAATAAAGAACTCACTTTGTAATATTCATTCGAATTTACTATTAAATATACCTGCCACCCAAATTCAAAATCCAAATGCCAAAATCCCAAATGCCAAAATCCCAAATCCCAAATCCCAAATTATGATTAGTATTTTTTGCTGAAATCCCAAATCCCAAATACTAGTAATTTGGGATTTGGGCAACACATATACTATTAAATAATTGAATTGAGTTGATCTTAGTAATCCTTGAGAAATTCTGAGAATTATTTAAGTAGTTTAAGTTAGTTTAGTTTAAGAATATTAATTATCCTTCAGACCTTTATTCACATATTGGTATAACAATATAGTAATATTTTTTATAACTATATTACAAATAAATATATTAAATAAATCGTGAAGTAGCGAATATTTAAAGAGAGAAATATTATGAGTCCTAACCTTTAAAATGAGAGTTCCTTTTTCTACTCCATATTACTAGCTATGTTATTATTATCATTATTTTCATTATTATCATCTAAAGTTATATTTTTATTATCATTACTTAAAAATTATATGTCAATATGACACTAATTCCATTATTATTTTGAGAGCTACTATTAATAATAATTAAGTTATCTTTTTTTCAGTTTTCTTTTTCAACTTAGGTTTCGATTTTATCTAGCAAAGTCTTTTGTGATACTCTCTGGTATCGATAAAAAGTAGTGAGTATAGTTGGACTAAGTTCTATTTCTTCGGATAAGGAATTATATATTTTCGTGAGAGAACATTTCCTTTTTTTCCTTCTCTTATCAAATAAGATGGTAAATTCAATCTATAGAGTTTAAGTTTTTTTGAAATATTCAGATTGGTAACTTTATATAGATACTCATCCTAATAAAGAAATATGTATCATATTAATTAACATGTAGAATACATGTAATATAACACAAACTTTGACTTTGAGCTTCATTTCTCCATTCAGACTCAGTGCACATTTATATAATTTCATTTTTTATAGAAAAATATCTTGTTCAAGTTTTTGCATTTTTTGATTTGTCAGAGATGATATAAGTAATAAGGTTAGAATTATACTTGCACACAAAATTATTTTGAAGTCTCAAAATTACATTTTTGGAGAAAAAAGTCAAACTAATTTTTTATAAAAGACAAAATTATTTTACTTAAAATCTGAAATTTTTTGATCACTCAGATTTATTCTTTGATTGAATATATATATAACTGGATACTTTTTTTATCTCCATATATAGAATAGATTCTGCATAAATCTTAAAAAGTCGAAATACCTCAAAAATCCAAAATCAATTTTGGGAACATATATAGTCAGAATTGGGGATGTGTTTTTTTGAATAAATATAAGTAGAATTGCAAGAAAAAAGAGTATAGAGAAAGTTTAGATTTTGATTATTGGAGTTATACAAATATTTATATTAGTTTTACAATAAAGTTCAATTAAAAAATTGCCGTATATTTGACTAGTCACAAAAACAACTAATTAATAAATCAAAGCTATTTCCTCATTTTTTTTTTATTTAGATTCAATAAGATCCAATTTTTGAAAAAGTTTACTTAAAAATATATTTTTATAATAGTATATTAAAAAAGACTACTCTAATACAAGTAATGTTTATTTATTTATTATTATTATATTATTATTATTAAATTTTTTAATTAATTTCGAACCTTTCAAATAATTATAAAATCTGTATACAATATTACCAAGTGTTAATGCAGTTAAGTGTTTCTAAAAGCTTATTATGTACTTCTTGACTTCTATTTATTTCTACCTCTTCTATTACCTCATTCTCTTCAACTAAAACCTCTTCACCTTCATTTTTTTCAGGAGTAAGGATATTGGGACCCTTTTCTAACCTTTCTAAAAATAATTTTACATTGCTATAAATTCTGCACTTATAATATTTTTCACAGTAATGACATCCATTTTCTTGAGTTTTTTTATGTGCTAATGGGATGAATTTGTAAAGACGGGATCCTTGACTATTACAATTCTGTATCGAACAGGGACCAGAATTTTTTTGAATCATATTGGAATAATTAATGAGATGTTAAAGAAGTTGATTATTTTTATTTTGATAAAACAAATCGCATGATAAATTTTTGATCATGCCTATCACGAGATTTTGATCACCAGCCAATAAAAACAAACTATCCCTATGCTAACAAAAATGACTATCAGGATTTATTTTTTTCGAACCTGAACAAAAAAGGCAAAGTTTATGTTTCTTCCAGAAGTTGATGGTTGTACGTTGACACGTGTGTAATTCGACATCGATAACTATAAAGGGGTACAATGTTCACTTCCGCTTATCAATTAT
>CAJVPK010000790.1:0-21665 GCA_910592015.1 Diversispora eburnea | reverse complement strand
AATAGAATTTTATCTTTAAGCAAGTGTTTTATTTAATAACTTGGTGTAGAGATGTCCGATCTGGATGAAACAACTACGAAAATATTCGCCTCAATGAGAGGAATCTAATGAGCTATAAATCGCTAAAATTGGATCACAGGTTATTGAAATCACTATTTGATGTGAATAATTATAATGAATTTAAGCATGTATTTATTTAATAACTTGCCGTAGAGATGTCCGATCCGGATGAAATAACTACCAAAATGTTCGCCTCAACGAGAGGAATCAAATGAGCTATAAATCGCAAAAATTGGATCACAGGTTATTGAAATTGATATTTGATGTGGATAATTATAAAAGAATTTTATTATTAATTATGCATATTTTATTTAATAACATGGCATAGAGATGTCCAATCTGGATGAAACAACTACCAAAATGTTCTCCTCAGTGAGGGAAATCGAATGAGCTATAATTCGCAAAAATTGGATCACAGGTTATTGAAATCGATATTTGATGTGGATAATTATAAAAGAATTTTATTACTGATTAAGCATATTTTATTTAATAACATGGCGTAGAGATGTCCAATCTGGATGAAACAATTACCAAAATGTTTGCCTCGATGAGGGGAATCGAATGAGCTCTAAATCGCTAAAATTGGATTACAGGTTATCGAAATCTCTCTATTTGATGTAAATAATTATAATTTATTTTCTACGGGAAAAAAATAATTCACGGATTGGACGGATAATCCGCGGATTGATGGATGATCCGCGGATTGGACGGATGATCCACGGATTGGACGGATGATTCACGGATTGGACGGATGATTTGCATAATCCGCGGATCAATCCGTCCAATCCGCGGATAATCCACGGATTGATCAGATTGACTATATAACGGATGACAGATTGAAAATTTGATGGTAACACGGATTACGGATCACGCGGATCGATCCGGATCGCACCTCTAATCTAGGAGGATCGGGAATATTTAAAGATAATTAATTATATTTATAAATATGTAAATATAATTTTATAAGATGATTGGGAATATTTAAATTTATTTATAAAGATAATTCAAAAATTTTGTAGTAATATAATTTCCAAACATTCTAATATTATTTGAATCAGAGAATTTTAATTCTCTTCCCGAAGATGTATTAATTTCCATTATTAAATTAGATAATTTGCAATTAGAAGAGAAAACCTAGGATTGGAGGGCTAAGAATCCAACTTTCCCAGCTAATCTTAATGAATGGACAAGTGATAATTTCTTAACTTTAAAACATTGTTTTCCTCAATTTAGGTATTTCAATGTTTCAAGTGAGTATTTGGTAGAAAAATTTTATCCATACCAACAACTTTTTAAATCTAAACTGTGGTCAGATATCAAGTTACAAACCAATATAAATCATAAGTTTACTGCAATTCCTTTTAATATTATTTTAATGAGCACGCCTTGAAAATTTCATCTTGGATTGTTAGAAAAGAAACTCCTTATACTGAAAACAATCCATATCAATTTAAATCGCTTGTTAGAGGGAATAGAGATGGGTTTAATGTTAAAACTATTTGGAAATTTGTAATAGAGTATCACACACGGTTATTGTTTTAAAAGTGGAAGACACTGGGGAAATCAATGGTGATTATAATCCTCTTGAGATATATACAGTAATATTAATGAACAATCTTTTTATAGTAAAGATAGTTTAGTTTGCATTTTCATTGAAAATCTGAAAATTCCATTGTAAGTAGAGTGAACTTACAATTTATTATGGTTCAAATTCAAGTAGGTCATATTTGGATTTTTGTTATGATTAAATTTACTTGGTAATTTAAAAACCGGAGGAGTAGCTTTGTCGGTTCAAGATATTATGAAAAACCAATTCGTTCCATTGAAGATCGGTTTTCAGCTGAAGAATTTTGAAGTTTTCAAAATTTCTCCATTGAATAATTAAAGCATTACTAAAATAATTTTATTTTTAACATATATATTATACAATTAAAGGAAGTTAAAATTTTTTAATTATATTTATGTCTTTTGTTTTTCTTTTTTTATATAAAAATATTTCACAATTTTTATTAAAATAAATTCCATCATTTCTATATCCTTTAAATCAGCCTTAAAATATTATTATTGTTATCAAAGAATATTCGTCATAAAAACTTACTGTACGCAATATGTTATCAAATAACTTTTAGTAAGACCTTTTTAATAAAAAACTATCCCAATACAAAGAAGCAATATTATATAAATCACAGAGTAATTATTAACGGTGCTAAATGACGAATAATCCAAATATATTCTGTATTTTTATAATTATTCGTTTATAATATCATAAATGACCTTTTTAATCTTTCCTTAACTTTCATTTCTTTTTTTTTTTAACTAATTTAAATAAACTTAATCTATTTTACATAAATTTCGCAATACTTACTGCGGAACTTAACAATTATAGCAGCAAATCATGTGGTAAGGATATTACTAATTTTTAACGTCGCTAGTGCTGTTAACGGTCAGCTTGGTCCAAAGTCAAACCGAACTTAATCGACTTGAAATACAAATCAAACCAAGCTGGACCTAACTGCTAACCATTCAAACCGATGGGTTGATGGAATTAATAAAATTAAATAAAACTGAAATTAACGCAATGAGGTTGATGGGGATCAATATAATTAATAAAACTAGTTTAGTTTAACGGTTTGGTTTTGATTTGGCTTCAAGTCGAAGCAATGATATTAGAAAAATAATTTTTTTTAAATTAATAAAATATATTAAATAATGTGATTTTATTCGACCCATTAACCCCACCCCCATCGACTTGGAGCAATTAAAGTCTGACTTGAAGCTAAACTGATGACTTTAAACTCTCGAGTCGAACCGGTTCAGCCTCCATCCGGTCCGGTCCAGCTTGGACTAGCGTTCAATGTGATAGTCGTTCATTTATAATTATTAATTATTTTTGAACTTTTATTACCTTTTATTATGATGTTCACTATTTCATTGTTTGAAAACTTTTTGGTAAGAGGAATTGTAAATTGATACCGACAAGCTTGGTAACTATTATTTTCTTTATTTCTTTTCTTTCTTTATTGGTTTGTTTTATTATAATGTAAGATAAAATATAATTAAAAAACACTTATAACTAATGAAATACACCACTTTTTTTTAATAAGAAACGCATCAAAGGTGATTAAGGAATTATAAAGTAAATACGGTATGCATTTTAAGTGTTATATGAAAGTATTATTAAATCTTCTATTTATTGTATTTTGTTATCTTTTATGAGATTTAACTCCAAAATAATAATAATAAAATTCATCTTCCCAAAAAGTAAATAAATAAATATTTATCATTAAAAATTTATCCAATCTTCTATACTACTAATAAAATATAAAACTAAAAAAAAAAAAGGAATAAAAAGTAAATAACCCAATATCTATATTTTATTTACATATCATTTTGTAATTTCTATAAATATATTATATATATGAATTAGTGATGGTAATTAATATTATTTACATTAAATTTTTTTTAAAAAAAATAGTAAAATCAAAGTTATATTATAATTTATAAGAGTGATATATATATAAATTACATAAGAGTCAAATATAGGAGTTATATAAATATGTGTGTCTAGTAATGTGTATATATATATATATATTTAAATGTATATAAATAATATATATATAAAAATAGGGTGTAAATAAATGTATATGAATGATGATGTTTTTAAGAATTACACAATTAAGGAAATTGTAGTGAAATTGTTGATATTTTGGTTGATTTATGAAAATGTGAATTTGTTGTTTTTTGATTTCATTTTATAAATAAAATAAATAAATGTATGTATATATATATATATATTTCAATTTTGGCAAAAAAAAAAAATTTCAGATTAAATGTGATTTTTTTTTTCAAAAAAATCTTTATGATATTTAATCTTCTTAAAAAGTATGTATATTTTACTAAAGATGAAATAGTGTAAAAATAATATGTAAAAATAATAATATAATAATATGTAAAAAAATAATATCTAAAAAATAATATATAAAAATATATAAAAAATAATAATATATAAAAATAATAATACGTAACAGTATCGTGAATACAGAAAAAAATAATATTCATATATATAGACATATATGTAATATATACATAAAATAACAAAATTATATTTTATATCTTTTGTTGTCTTGTTCGTCTCCTTCATCTTCATCGAGTTCTCTCTTTACACCAGAAGAAGTAATAGTATTATAAGAAGAAGTAATAGTATTGTTAGAAGGAGAAATACTATTAGAAGAAGCATTGGTATCACCATCCCCTTTCGATTCTTTTGATTCTTCCTCCCTTGGTTCTTTTAATGATGATGATTCTTTACATTCCTTTTCTTTTTTTGCTAATTTATTCATGTAATCATCCAAGAACTTGGAAACTCGAGATCGAATGCTATTCATATAAGTTATAACGTCGGAACTGAAATCTTTTCGTCGTGCTTCTTTATCAAAGAATCGTAATTCTTTATCGTATAACATATTAATGCACTTTTTTTTTTGAATAATAAGAAATTCAGGCATGAATTAAATAAATAAATTAATGAATAAAATAATTATAATAATAATAATAATTATAATTATAAACGTAATGAAAATATGGAATTTAAACTTACCCGTTCTTTATGTTTACTAAACGTCATTTCATCCATTAGAACTCTATATTGTTCACATTCTTCTTTCACAATTGATGTGAACTAAAAATAATAATATTATTAATATTATTATTAATATTAATATTATTTATTTTATTTATTGAAATGTGATATAATATATGAATACATTAATAAACTTAAAAATAATTAATTAATTATTATCAAATGATTATTTACCTTTTCCCGAAATTGTTGCTTATTTAAAGAACGAACATTAGACATATCGTAATCATTATTATTATTGTTATTATTGTCATTATAATCGTTATTGTTATCGTTATTGTTATCATTGTCGTCATCGTTAACGTCACCGTCATTAGAAGTGGTGGTGGTGGCACGCGTAGATAATTCGATTAATGATTTCGCTGTCTCGGTTAATAATGCATCAACATCGTTAATATTATCAGGGTGAATTTCGTTACGATTTTTATTTTTCTCTGTAGAAGTTTGTACAAGGCGATGATGACCATTATTTAATTCGCGATGATGATGATGATGATGATATGGATCGTCAAATGATATTGGTGGAGGTGGTGGCGGCGACGACGGTAATGGATTTTCAATTTGCCTGCTGCTGGTAGAAGATGGTGATGCAGATTTTTCAACTTCCTGTAAATATGATAGATGTAATGAATATAACTGGTGAATTTAAAGCATTGCATAACAACAAAACAATAATTTAACAACAATTTAACAATAAAATTACCTTCATTTTTCCTCTTTTATTTGAAATACCGAGATTATTCGAACTAAAATTCTATATATATTTATATATCAATAATGATGTCAATATTAATGAATATTTAAACAATTATCAAATATAAGAAATGATTGTTTAACGCCATAAAATGAATTGTTACCTTTTTATCTTTATATCCCTTGTGTTCTTTATTATATTCTTTATAATCTTTACGTTCTTTATAATCTTCTTTACGTTCTCTATAATCTTCTTTACGTTCTCTATAATCTTCTTTACGTTCATTATATTCTTTACGTTCTCTATAATCTTCTTTACGTTCTTTATAATCTTTATGTTCTTTATGTTCTTCATTCCTTTCTC
The DNA here is from genome assembly GCA_910592015.1 of Diversispora eburnea. NCBI lineage: Eukaryota > Fungi > Glomeromycota > Glomeromycetes > Diversisporales > Diversisporaceae > Diversispora > Diversispora eburnea. The sequence continues at coordinate 15,909 of CAJVPK010000790.1, read as the reverse complement.
TCTCTCCCTCTCTCTCCCTCTCTGAAGTCATATCAATTTCAGGAATATTAAAAGCAGCAACCCAATCTTTGTTCGAAGCACCCCACTCTTGATTATCAGCCCACTCTTGATCAGGAAGTTCATCCCACTTTTTTCGCAACTAATAATATTATTATATTAATAGGTTACAAATATTTAATAATTAAAAAAAAATGATTAAAGAAATGATTAAGAAATATTTAAGAAATATTAAAGGAAATAAATTACTCTTTTTATGGCCCTCAGTATTTCTTCATCGCGAGTTTTGAATTTACGTATACTCTCTTCTATCTCGGAATTAATTATAATTTCTTTGTTCGGAAATTGTACTTTATACAAAACATCTAATATCTGCAAGTAACGTAAATAATTTATAATAATTTATTTAGAATATTTTTGAAAGAATACAAAAATTACTTATTAAAAAAAAAAAAAAAAACCTTCGCCATGTTTCTAGAAGTTGTTTTTTCGTTTATATATGATTTTATTATAAGCAATCCTCCATTATTAATCATTATTTGTTTTATAATGTTATTCGAGGTTATCTTTATAAAAAAAAATGAAACGTACAAGAGTTTTAATGAATTTTAAATGAATTTTAAATGAATTTTAATAAATTTAAATTATTTTTTTTTTTTAAAAAAAAAACATTAACAGATGATGTGACGAATTATTATTATTATTACCTCAAGCATATTCATTACTTTTGTCACTAATTCAGAACGATATGAGGCTTGTAACATATGCCCAATAAAGTTGAGCATATCCGAAACATCATCATTTATTGGACGAATTTCTCCCAGGTAAAATTTATCGGCACCATAACGAAGTTCAGGGGAATGAGTTATTTTATATCTTAAAAATATTATTACGACAACAATAGATTAAATTTTTAATAAATCTTTATAACGTTAACAGTAATAATAATAATAATAATAATAATAATAATAATAATAATAATAGAATATAAAATAATCAATAAAAATAAATGAGATCGATAATAAAATAATTACCCGATGGCCGAAACTGAATAATCTATTGTAAGTTCTTCACCTTTTGGTATATCTCTTTTTGCGAAAGCTCCTTTTTTTGTTTGATCCCCCACAAGCCAAATTTGAAGATTACAATTTGCATCTCGCGAATGACCGATATATCGCGAGAGATGATTTTTATTTGAGGTATCGAGCACCTAAAATGAATATATAATAAAATCAATAAAATGAATATGAATATAAATTATAAATATAAATATGAAATATGAAAATTGCTAAATAAAGATCACCGCCAGTGATTGTTACCATTGGACAAAGTTAGTTATGTAATTTTGCTTAGTACCGGCGGTGAGCTTTAGTAAATATTCTATATATATATACATAATATGAGTTTAATATCTACTATAATATTTGGTTTATTCTTTCATACCTCGTTCGCCTCGGAGGGTGAAAAATGGGTACGCCACAACCCTTCTTTTATATAACTATCAAGGTTGTGATCCAATTTATCTTTTTCTAATGGAGTTTCATTAAAAAATTCCACTATAAATGTTCCCCTATTATAACAAAAAAATAAATAAATTTATTATCGAAAATAGATAATAAAATAGTTTTTTCTTCGAATTATTTAATAATTTATTGATTTGATAATTTAATAATTTGATAATTTAATTATTTGATAATTTAATAATTTGATAGTTTAATAATTTAATAATTTAAAAATGAACAACAAACTTTTTTATCGGCACAAGAGCTTTTAATCCGAAATATTTTGTCAATGATTTAAATATGCTAAATGAAGAACTCGTTTGGTTTTGAAAACTTATCGTCATCATTATTATTAAAAAATTAGAATCAAAGAATTAAACTAGTTAATATATATTAATATATTACTTTTAGATAATAAAAAATAATTTCGATTTCGAACCCATTGAAATCTTGAAAAATCTATACCTTCGATTTTGACAATTTGGTCCACACGTACATAATAAAGGTGTGCATTCGATAAATTGTGTCCTATTAGAACACAAAGAATTGACCCCGCATGCGAATTTACCTATTTAATGATTTAAAATAAAAAAACTTTTATAAATACATAATTTTTTTTTTAATTGTCATTACCTAAATTAGAAAAAAAAACAACAGTTTTTTTTTTTTTTTAAAAAAAAGGAAATATCTTCAAGCTTTTGATGAATACCCGAAACATATTTGCAATTGCACTTATTACGGTTATTTACTTCATTTACTTCTTTATTGCCATTGGATTTAGAAGGAATACCCTTAGTTGACCAGGTATTTCTATTATTATTGTTATTGTTATTATTGTTATTATTATTGTTATTATTATTATTATTATTATTATTATCGGAACTTAAGGAAGATTTTCTTTTTGTTTTTATTCTTTGGGTTTGAGTATAATTGTCCATGATGATACAAAAAATTAATTTTAATAATAAAAGATTTTTGGGAATCAAGAAGAGAGGAAAAATTTCTTGTAAATCAAAACCTTAACTATGTATGTAGTAGTTAAACTTTATGCGGAAAAAAAAAATCTGTCACCTTAACGAATGTAACACAGTCAAAGTACAAATACATTCCCTTATTCTTCAGAATTTCCGAAATAGTAGACTCACCTGATTATGATATAATGCATACATACAATGATAGTATGATTTATTTATTATTATTACTAAATTTGCTAAATTTGCTAAGTATTTTATCAAATACGTAAAAATTATTATATTTAATATTTCTTATCTCAAATCTAATAAAATACAAACTTATACTTAAAAGAATCATTAAATTCTGCAAGAATATTTCTATTTCTGCAAAGTTAAACGTTAGCACGGGTTGGTTTATTTGTCACCTATCATTTTAAGTACATATATTATATATATGATAATATTGAATCAATCGAAATAGTCTTACAATACTGTATTCAACCTCTTTTAGGAAGAATTCTAATAATACCCAAGTTGCATGATGAAGATGTTCAACATAACTCGTCTGGCCTGCAAAAAAAAAAAAAAAGAAAGCTCAATTTACAAAAATAACAATCAAGTTAGATTAAAAGAAATCATAAAAAAAATAGTACAAAAATCATAGAACAAATGGTTAATAAAAGAACTTACAAAGAAAAAAAAATGATAAAAAAAGAAAAGAAGTTAATAAAAATAACTACATTAAAAGATTTACTGTTAGTAGAGTACGAAAGATAATTAGTACAAAAAATAATGTTGAAAGAAAGAAAAGAACAAAAATGTTAAAACAAATAATTGAACAAAATTAGTAGAAAAAAAATAAATTTCTAAAAAAGAAGAAAAAATAGTTTTACTAAAAAAAAAAAATTAGTTCTTAAGGAAAACTCTTTTATTAAATAACATATTCATGCAATATTGCACATGGTAATTTAACAAAAAAAAATTGTTTTTTCAATGTTATCTATTTTATATAAGAATACATTTATTTATTATCATGTTTTGTTTAATCAGTTTTTACTTTATTTTTTATCAAATTATTTACTCGTGTTCTACCAATAAATTCTTAAAAATATAATAATCCATTTGATATATTTTCAACATTTTACAAAAAAAAAATAAGATGATCAAATTTACTATGATTTTTTTAAATAAAATAATAAACATTTAAATTATATCTTTACTTAATTTACATGATAAAAAGATGAATATTTTTATTTGCACAAAATAACAACAAAATATCAATAGAATATAATTCTTTAATTATTTCAATGGTGAAATTTTGAAAATTTCAAATTCTTCAACTGAAAATTTACTTGTACCAAAACGAATTGGTTTTTCATAATACCCTGAACTACAATAGCTATTCTTCTGAGTTTTTAAATTATCATGTAAATTTAACGCTTCACCAAAATCAAAATATCTTGGGACATAAGAATAATAAATTGCACTTTCAAAATATGTCACTCTACTTACAATGGAATTCTTCAGATTTTCAGTTTTCAATGAAAATATGAAACTATCTTCACTATAAAAGTATTCTCCTAGCCCATTAATGATCTTAATTTCAAGAGGATTATAACCACCAAGGATTTCCCCAGTATCTTTCACTTTTAAAACAATAACTGTATTTGATATTTTATTACAAATTTCATAAATAGTTTTAACATCAAAACCATCTCTACTTCCTCTAACAAGTAATTTAAATTCATATGGATTGTTTTCAGTATAAGGAGTTTCTTTTCTATCAATCCAAGATGAAATTTCCAAGGTGTGCTCATTAGAAATAATATTAGAAGGAATTATAGTAGTTCTAGTGGGAAGTGTTGAACTTATAATTTTTCGAGGTGGTAATATTGTTGAAGATATTGGTTTATTAGGAGCTAGGAATTTAATATTGATGTCTGACCACAGTTTAGATTCAAAAAGTTGTTGGTATGGATAAAGCTTTTCTACTACTTGCTCGCTTGAAATATTAAAATACCTAATATGAGGAAAACAATGCTTCAAAGTAGTTTTTAAAGTTAAGAAATTATCACTTGTCCATTCATTAAGATTTGCTGGTAAATTTGTATTTTTAGCCTTTCCCCATTTAATTACGTAATCCCAAATTTTATCTTCTTCCAGTTGCAAATCATCTAATTTAATGATGGAAATTAATACATCTTCGGGAAGAGAATTAAAATTCTCTGATTCAAAAATAATATTAGGATGTTTGGAAATTATATTATTACAAAAATTACGAATTATCTTAAAGTTTTTATTATAACTTGTTTGATAAACTTGTGCAAAATTTAGTTTTAACCAAGAAGCATTGTTGGTAACGAGATAAGTTTGGAGATGTTCAACTAATTCATCGAGATCAAGTTCAAGAGAAGCAATCAAGAGGTCGAAAATATTTGAATTTTCTAATTTTTCTAATGAAATTGTTCCACCATAAATGTACCTAAATACACATTATCATTATATAATTAAAAAAAATTATTAATTAATTTATTATAATTTTTTTAATCAAAAAATTTATTCTAGAATCATGCTTACTTGATAATGGAATTAAATACTTTAACAGAAATATTAGGCATTTTTAATTCTTTGACATGATTTTCGTTGAACGGAGTTTTTTCGTCAAATTTATTTTTAAAATAGTTACGAGATTGTAAAATGTAAGAATGAGCTTTAAAAATTTGGTTAATTGGTGCTTCACCAACTTCAATTGTGATATTATGATCAATAGGATTTTCAAGAAGTTGACTAATGTCGTTTGATAAACGGTCATAAAATTTTGTAGTCATTTTTTTTTTGTGAATAAGAATAATTGGAATCAAAATTGGAACATTTAAATTACAGTTAGAAGTAAAATAAGAAGTAACACTGAATTACATGAAATTAGCCGCAGAAAAAAAGGTAATTCTCTAAAGTTCAAATTTACGTGGGCAAAGTTTAATTTTGCTTAGTGGTGACCAGTTTGCACCACATGTTTTTGATAATTTGTTATTTAATAAATTTTTTTTTTAGAGTAACCACCTCAATGTCATTGGCATATACATGTACATGAAAAAATTGAAAATTCGTGGGTAATTATTATTTTTGTTAATATTAATTTGTAAACATGAATAAAAACAATAATTAAAATTTATTGTTGCTTTTGTCTTCATCTCCGTACGTTAGGTAGATCGAAAAAATTACAATTAAAAATATATTAGTATGTCAAATACCATTTTAATTTAATTTTTTAAAGTGATCCTTTTTTAAAAGGATTATTTTGTTTATTTGAAATTTTAAAAATTATAATAAAATTTCGTGTTTTTTTTACTTTATTGAATAAAATCATATTTTAATAAATATTTCTATAAACAATTTTAAAATAATAATAGAAACCTCTTGTAAATTCATGTGCATATAATAAGTGAACCTTAATTTAATCAATTTTATAATTTAAATTCATATAAAATCTAATTCTAAGTGCATATATATAAATTATATATGGAGAAAGATGTGAGGAAAGAAGAGAATGAACGAAAAGAGAAATAGAAAATAATAATCTACATCTTTCTAATATCCATTTTCGATCTTTCGAATATTTCTAAATATTCATATATTTCGATCACGTTCAAATCGAAGATAAATTGTTTTGAGGTCCTGAATATTTGATGCGTTGATGAATTTGTTGACATAAATGTGAATTGGTGCAATAACTTGCTGTAGGATTAAATATTATATTCGTACATTCAATAGATAATATCGCTGAGTTGTATAATTTTGAGATCCAGTAGAAAAAGAACAATGTCGCAGATAAATTTATTAGAAATTTTTTTTAAAAAAAAATAAATATTAATAATAATTACCTTTATATTGTTTTCATTTAAATCATTCAAATTTATATTTTCAACATTTTTTCAATCTACAAAAATAAAAAAGATCAATATTTTTATAAGTTTTATAATATCACATCAAATACTTCAGTTGAAAAACAACGATTAGAACGAATTCGGTTTTTCATAATATTTTGTGCCGAAAATCTACTACCCAGTTTTTAAATTATCCCGTAAATTTAATGCACTGCTATAAGGTCATTTGATAATGGTAATAAAATTTATAGTCATTTTTTTATATTTAATGCATGAAAATAAACTGTCGCAAAAATAATAACAAGGATATTTTATTTTTATTCCGTAAATATCACTGATAATAAATATTTTGCTATCAACCCGCAACTAAATTTAGTTTTAAATCTTGCACTCTGACTTTTATCTTTACTGCATTCTGTCTATTTATTAATAATTATATTTAAAACGGTTGACGCACTCTACTCGCCAAATTATTATTTGCACAGTATAACTAGTTTTTAATAAATAGAAGATTAAAAAATTTATTAATGCATAAGTCAATTAGATAATACAAATAGGTAATGCTATAATTATTATTTGGTGAAATTTTGAATACTTCAAATTCTTCGACTGAAAATCCACTTGTGTCAAAACGAATTGACTTTTCATAATAATCAGTATCACAAAAGCTATCCTTCACAGTCTTTAAATTTCCACATAAACATAATGCACTACCAAAACAGTATGAACTGGCTGAATAATAACAAATAGCGGGATTATCTTTTACTCTACTTACAATGGAATTTTTCAGATTTTCAAATTTCAATGAAAATACAAAACTATCTTTGCTAAAATTCCATCCAATAGTATTATTAAATATTTCAAGAGGATTATAACCACCAATGATTTCACCAGTATCTTCCACTTTTAAAATAATAACTGTGTTTGATAACTTATCACAAATTTCATAAATAGTTTTAGCATCAAAACCATCTCTACTTCCTCTAACAAGCAATTTAAATTCATATGGATTGAATTCAGTATAAGCAGTTTCTTTTTTATCAATCCAAGATGAAATTTCTAATGCAAGCTTATAAGTAATAATATTAGAAGGAATTGTAGTAGTACTACTAGTGGGAAGTGTTGAACTTATGATTTTTCGAGGTGGCAATATTATTGAAGATATTGGTTTATTAGGAGCTAGGAATTTAATATTGATGTCTGACCACAGTTTAGATTCAAAAAGTTGTTGATATGAATAAGACTTTTCTATTATTTGCTCGCTTGAAATATTGAAATACCTAATATGAGGAAAACAATGTTTCAAAATTGTTTTTAAAGTTAAGAAATCATCAATTGTCCATTCATTAAGATTTGCTGGGAAATTTGGATTTTTTAGCCTTTCCCCATTGAATTACGTAATCCCAGATTTTATCTTCTTCCAATTGTAAATCATCTAATTTAATAATGGAAATTAATACATCTTCGGGTAGAAAATTAAAATTCTCTGACTCAAAAAGAATATTAGGATGCTTGGGAATTATATTATTACAAAAATTTTTGAATTATCTCAAAGTTTTTATGATAACTTGTTTGATAAACGTGAGAAAAATTTAGCCTTAACCATGAGGCATTGTTGGTAACGAGATGAGTTTGGAGATACTCAACTAATTCATCGAGATCAAATAAATGAGAAACAATCAAGAGATCAAAAACAATTGAGTTTTCTAATTTTTCCAACGAAATTGTTCCACCATAAATGTACCTAAATTATATTATTTATATTATTTTATTTATGAATAATTTATTAAAAAATTTTATTAAAATTTACAAAAATTATACTTTCTTTATAATGTAATGAGATTAAATAAATTAGTAGAAATATGATTCTCGTTGAACGGAATTTCATCAAATTTCATTTTAAAATAAGTATTACGAGATTGTAAAATGTAAGAATGAAGTTTAAAAATTTGGTTACTTGGTGCTTTAACAACTTAAATTGTGACATTGTAATCAATAGGATTTTCAAGAAGTCGAGTAAGATCGTTTGATAAACGGTTATAAAATGCTGTAGTCATTTTTTATTTTATTTTATTTAGAAAGAAAAACGGGGACACCTATTTGTATTATATTGGTTACGTAATTGTTGACATTTTTGATGCAGAAGTAACGTAACAATTAAAAATGAGTAATGTTTTAGCCAAAAAAAAAAATTGAAAACGAAGTAATTTATTTTTATTCCGTAATGAGTTCATTTATTTAAGAATGTTAAAAACTTTAGCACCTTATGGTGTAGATGATCAATTTGAGAATACAAACGGAAGGAGAATTTATACAGCAATTTGGAAGGATATTATAATAAATGGAATTCTCAAAACTTTTATCTGTATACTATTTTACCTCGGATTAGAAGAACTACCACAAATTTCTATTCAATTTTCAACATATTAAAAATAAAAAACAACAAATATCACAGCAAATGCTTTCTTTTAATGAAAAAAATTATATTCTCAAGTGATCAAGTGGTTAATGGTTAACCTTGAATAAAAAATGATAAGTTTAAGAAAACTTTTATAAATGTTAACATGTGAATAAAAATTTTCTCAACTTTTAATCTTACAATTACGTAAACCTTCAATGTGAATTTCTAGGATCACCTGCTTCATGATGGACCAATCAAATCAAAGGCATCTCGTGATTTTTGAGATATAAAAAAACGACTTGGCTTTTTCTTTTGTTCTTTTGAGAGAATGCTAATCCTTTGGAGAATCACTACATTATTATTTTTATTTTCCAAAGGAAATGATGAATTTTAGCCAAATCAGATAATCAAATTTTTTGATACAATAAATGAAGACTAGATTATATATATATATTATTTATATATAAATCTATACATATATTTTTTAAATTTTTAAAAAATATAGGTGGCAGTGATGAACGAAAGTAAAAGGTTTGATTGAAAAAAATATGATATCAAATTTTGAAGGACCTCATCAGTTTGTATGGTGGAATGGTCTCTGAGCCACCTACTTTAATTAAGAAACTAAAATAGACGAAAGAAAAAGAAAAATAAAGAATGCACTGTATGTAGTAATGATACTTTACATATAAAAAAAAAATACTTTCTCGTAAATAAAAAATCATTCATTTTTCATATTTTTAATGCGCCGAAATAATAAATAAATAATTTTAATAATTTTAATTTTTTTAAAGATATATCTTGAATGCTAAAATACACGAACGTTACTATTTTACATTATAGTTTCAAGAAAAATAATAAATAAAGTAATAAGTAAAATAAAATAAAAATAAAATAAAAATAAAAATAAAAATAAATAAATAAAAATAAAAATAAAATAAATAAATAAATAAATAAATAAATAATTTAATTCTTAATTTATAAATTAATAGTTATAATTATTCGTTATCCAACACTAATAATACATCTGGTTTGAGTACCCTTAGTATCCGCGTCCCATTTTTTAGCTTCTTTTTCTCGCTTATTATTTCTCAATGTAGCTTCCAACTTCTTTTTCTCCTCTATCTCATACTCTAATTCTTTTTTATGTTCAATTTTTAAGTCTCCGATCATCTTTCGAAATTCTTTTCTTAATGCAACCGTGGATGCATTACCATTATTATTTGAACCATTTCCTATATGATTAATCTTTTCGTCTGATAATTCATTTTCAAGTTGTTCACATTTCTTTTGTAATTTATCTATATTGGATTGTAACTTTATTCTTTCTTCATCAAAGTCCATGAAATTTTTCGTTAATCTATCAAATTCTCGAAGTGCGGCATCCAATTCCTTATGTAATGCATCAGAACCTTTCTCGAGTGATTTTTCACGTATTGAAAATTCGTGTTGAGCAGTAGCTATCGTTTCATCAAGTTTCTGTATTTTTAATTCAAGATTTTCTTTTATTAATTTTAATTGTTTCACTTCTTCAAGTGCTTCATCTAGTTGTACTCTGAGTTTCTCCTCTACTTCGTTTGATGAAACCTTTTTGTCACCAGATCCACCACCACCACCACCACCAATTTTATTATATCTTAAAGACGTTTTCAATTCTTCAAGATCTGATTTGCATTTTACAACTTCTCCTTCTAACTTATATATTGTACCTTCTTTTTGATCTAAAGTTCTAGATTTAGATTTCAACATATCTTCCAAATCTCTAACCACCTGTGAAATATTATCTTTTTCGGTATTAACTTTCTGCAGATCCTTTCTCAATTTAGATATGGTGATTTCACTCTCTTTTATTTGTGCTTCGTATTCTTGTTCCTGCGCAGCTAATTGTTGTTGAAATTCTTCTTTAATTGAAGTTCCATTATCTACAATCTGAATAACTGATTGTCTTTTAAGTATGGCTTCATATTTTCTTATCTTCTCTTTGGCAGCCGTCAATTTTTCTCTCTCATCCTCCAATTCTTGTAATAAATTATTTTGCTTTAAATTAGTATTTTCTACTTTAGATATCGCATTATCGGCTTTTGATTCGATTTCGAATAATTTTAATTTAGTTTCTTCAAGCTCATTACGGGTAGCTTCCATCTCTTTGACCTGTAATTCTAGATCTTCTACTTGTTTAACCTTGATTCGTAATTCAATTAATTCAATTTCCATCGTTTCAATTTTCTTTCTTCTAGATTCATTTTCCTCTTTTAACCGTTCTAAATCCTCTTGTACATTATTATTTTGTTGTAATGATTTGGTATCATCATCGGAATTATTTTTAATTGAATTTAATTCCTGTTCTAATTTATATAAACGGAACACATGACCTTCTAATGCCTTTTCCAATTCACCCAAGTTATCTGATATGTTTTTATATTGTTCCTTCTGTAAATGTTGCGTCGCTGTTGTCATCGTTGATAATCGATAAAATGATCCTCTATAATCTGGTTCCGCCGATTCTTCGAAATCAAAATTCGAATCCCTCTGTCGATTGTTAGCTTTATGTTTTCTGAGAATTATATCCAATCGACTTCCGACCTCTTCCAACTCACTCCTTAATTCAGCAATGGTTCTTTCTCTTATCTCAGCGGCAGTTTCATCAACTTTTTGTTTTAATTCTTCGATTTCTTTATCTTTACGTTTTAATGCCAATCTAGCATCTGCTAGAGTTTGATGTGCTGTATGAAGTGAATTTTCTAAATTTGTCACTTTTCCTAATAATGCGGGATCAGATCCTTTGTCATTCATTCCCATAATTTCATTAAATAAATTATCAATTCCATTCGTTCCGTTCGTACCCTCTGATGATGAATTTTGTGCAGGATTCTGTGGTATTAATTGAGCTTGATTTTCTTCTAATTTACGAAATCCCATACAAAGAATTCCGGCCATATGTTGTAATAATCTTCTTTGGACTTCTCCAGCCCTCTGAGTTAACTTCCAAAGTTCAGTAGCAACCTGATCAACTTTCCTATTTGCCTGTGAAAGATGATCGGTTGCTTGCCTTGATAATCTCTTATTTGAAGCATGAAGTCGAGCAAGAGAACTTGCAGCTTCTCGAATCTTTGATTCAAGCGATAATTTAGATGTAAGAGCTGTGATACGTGTTGTCAATAATGAATGATCCTATAAACGATAAAAAGAAATTGTAAAAAAAAAAAAAAAAAAAAAAATTCGAATAAAAAATAAAAATAAAAATAAATATTGATTTGATTGATTATATCAATATCAAAAAAAAAAAAATAATAATAATAACATAAATTCACAAATTCGTACCCTCTTCAATTCCCCAACTTCTTCCAAACTTAAAATTTCAAAATCTTTTGCATCAATTACTGCCTGAGAAATTAATAATTGCATCAACATTTCATCTGTGGTATCTAATAAAACTGTTCCAGGTGTAAATTTTGTAGAAGATGAAGAAGAAGATGATGATAGCATTGCCTCAGAACTAGCCAACAGATCACTAGCAATTGCTAATGAAGGTAATCTAACTTTTGGTGATAAAGGTGGTGAATAATTAATATTATTATTATTATCTATGGTAATAGTTGGAGTAGAAGATATCCTATGACTATTTCCAGAACCACGCCTTTTTGATATAATGGATTCTTCATAATCCAATTTTTCAACCGTTGTAAAATCACGATCATATGAAGGAGGAGAATTTGATGAATATACTGAATCTGTAGAGTGACTTGATCGTAATATAGGATCATTGGAAGTTGAAAGAGGGTTAGTTATTGCCATTGTACTAATAACAGGTTTTAGAATAGTGGTATGAGTTGCTCCACTAACTGCAACCGTCAAACTAGCCCCAGAATTTCTTAGTGGAGACTTTGCAGGAGCCCTTGGAACATCGTTTGTATAACTTTCAAAGTTAGTTGTTGGTTTATTATTATTATTATTATTGTTATTTTTGGGAACATACGAAGAATCTCCAAACTCAGGGACCGGCTTTCGTCTTGGGTACATTTTTTTAAAAAAATTATAATTTCGTTATGAAGTAAAAAACTGAGAATCCCGAGAAATCGCGCTCGCACTCTCGTCGTCTTTACACTTTTTACCCTTTTGTCAAAGTTCGAGTTTGTTACACGGTGTCACGGTGAATTGTGTTCAATTGTGTGTACAAACTTCGGAATATATACGTAAATGCATTTTCTAAAAGCGAAAGTGACACCGACCACAAATCAATATTACGCCAAGGCTCAATTTGGGATAGATAAAGACACCTTTATTTATTTATTTATTTTTTAAACATTGGGGAAAGTTATTTTATACATAAAAAAAAGAAATTACATATTTATATGGTTAAAAAAAAAAAAAAACGCTCACGCTCACTTAATTTACTTAATTTATATTGGTGCATACATTGATAAAGACTAATACAAAAAGCAAGATTTTCATGTTGGAAATATTTTTGGGAATATTTACAGATTTATATTAAAGAAGTTTAGAAAACTTTTTAATATATTTTTTGAACATTTTGTTCGAAGATACAGAAAAAATTCAATAGAATATTCTTTATCTAAACCAACTGATGAAACTGGAATTTCTGAAGAAGGTTTTAGATATACTTCATTATTGAAGTATTATCTAGAGAAGTACTTACAGGCTTCAATAATATCGTAATAATAATGATCTTGTATTGAAAATTTGTAATGGATCGTTAACAAATAATAATCGTAGTTGAAGAATGAACAGTTAATATTACCCTAAAATTAGTTAATAGCATTAAATATTTAGACTAATTAAAATAAACATAGTGTAGGTCAATATTTCCCACGTTTTTTGTTCAATCATTCAACTTCCACTTAATAAAAAAAATCAAAAAATAAAATAAAATGTGACAAAGTCAAACAAGACAAGAGTAAGACTTTATATATCAGTTTGTATATATACTTGATTTCATAAATCTTCCGAAACCCGTGAATTATATTTTCTTTAGATATATCTTATGGGTTTTAATATTACGGAAGTTAATCTTTAGAGTATATAAAGATATTTGACATTCTCAAGACATTATTAAAATATATTCTGAATGACCCAAGATTTTTTCGATAAATAATTTTATAATTTTTTTTTTTTTTTTTTATTTAATAATATTGATGTATCTATTTATATGATAAATATATATGAAAGATTAATGAATGATTTTTTTTTTATAGTGAATGAAATTTTTTTTTTTTTTTTTGAAAAAAATGAAAAAAAAATGAAAAATGCCAAAAAACTTAAACTATATGTATAACTATATATATGAATACATGTTGAAAAAAATAAATAAATAAATTTAAGTGTTTTTTAAAGGAACCACATCTTATTCTCAATGTCTTTCATCACGCGAACCCAACTTCCATTTCTAACAAGTGGTCTTTTTTGATGACTACTATTATTTACACCTACTCGCCCACCACCAAGACCTCCACGACCTCCACGTCTATAACCATTACCACGATTTGCATTGGCAACATTATACGGTAAAAAATCTACAAGATATCTCGCTTGATTTGCTATATGATGGGCATAGCATGCAGGAGCTACTTGTGATATAGATACGCTACACCTATAAGAGAAAAAAAAAGAATTATATAAAATGTTTAAAAATCTCTAATTTGAAATATATAAAAAAAAAATATATGAATAATTATAAATATAATAATAATAAATTACCTTGCTGATAAGTAACAAAGATTATAGGTTAATTGTTGAATTTCATCAGCGGTAAAATCTCCTTCATTTAATAAAATCCGATAATATGCGGAACGGGCGGTCGTACCTTTTTGAACCAATGCTTGACTCAAAAGAACTACAATATATATGATATTTATATAATTAGAAGTGAATTTTGCTAAAAAATAAAAATAAAAAAAATATATATATTTTTTTTTTTGCTTACAGAAACTAAATTCGTCTGCAACCACAATTTTCAAATCAATTATAGTTCCAGGAAGTGAATTTCCAGTGTCAGGGTTTGCTTCTTCTTTATTTACGGGTGCAAATCTAAAAAAAAAAAAAGAAAAACATGTTTTGATTTTTAAATTTAATTTTGCGAGAATAAGATGTAAAACAAAAATTTACCTCGTGTGGTGCCGTTTTTGCATAATCAAGAAAGTTATTTTAGGTTCTTGAATATCACTTTCATCATAAAAATCATGGAGGGAATCTTTCAGAACTTTTACTTCTTCTTTCATAATCTTTTCAAATTGTCCTTCGGCTACACCATCCCGATAAAAAATAATATGATCTGGAAGATATTCATTTCGTTTCTTGAATTCATCAAGTAGTTCTTTGGTCATTTCACTTAGTTCTTCAATTGTTTCATTTTTTAAGATTTCATTTAATCTATAACGAGCCGCGTATTTTGTGGCATCAGAATTCATTGATGCACACACTGCAGCCACGCTGGGGTGACCGTTAGCTTTCTCTACAGGTCCTGGATGATATACATCGGCGCCCATTATCATTGCCTGTAATAAAAATTAAATTAAATGGAATTGAAAAATTTTAATCTCAAAAATTTTTTTTTATAAATGTATAAACATCAACATATTTTTTTACCTTTTTCGAATTAAAATTTAGTTCTTCAGATAATGAACAGTTGACCCCACCTAATTTAGTATTTAGCTTAGGTGCGATCATACTAAAAACATTTCTTATTTTATTTTCATGCTCTCCCTTTTTGTCGATAAAAGATGACCAAAGAAAACATTGAGAAATTACTCCAGTTGTTAGGCAAGTCCTCTTGACCACTGCATATAAAGACTTATCGCCAGTTGTTTTTTTATCGAGGATGCACACAACTAATTCTTCTCCGTTTGTAGTAGCTTCTTCAAGTTTCTTATAATCGTTTTTAAATTATTGTTTATTATTATTAAATTCAAAATTATTCCAAAAAAAAAAAATAATAATAATAAATTACATTATGAACTTACTTTATTGACTTTTTGGATATCTTTATATACTAAATTGTCAATTGTAATTGTTTCAATTAGAATCCTGGGTTTGCTTTTTATTACCTAAAAATTTCATCCAGAATATGTTAATTACGGAATTGGCAACTTATATTTATAATTGATCTATTGACCAAACTTACAATTCCTTTTTCTGAAAGAACTTCTTCGAAAATG
>CAJVPK010000789.1:0-21675 GCA_910592015.1 Diversispora eburnea | reverse complement strand
GTGCCAAAAATAATTTGGATTTGGGATTTGGGATTGGGATTTGGGATTTGGGATTTTGGCATTTGGATTTTGAATTTAGGTGGCAGGTATAATTTGGACTCTAAATAAAGAAGCATTGAAAATAATAAAGTGAGATAAGAAGATCATTTCAATTTATGATCCTGATATCTCAAATCAAGATGATAATAACAATAATGATAACAATAATGATGACGATAATAATGATAATGATAAAACAGAAATTATTAGTAGAAAAAGAAAAAGAAAAGGAAGAGAAAAAGAAAAAAAAAAGAAAAAAAAAAGAAAAAATCTAAAAAAAATAAAAAAAAATAATTAGATAGATTTAAACATGAACATTAAAAACATTTTATATAGTATAAATAATATAATTAACAATATATAATATATAAAACATTTTTCATTTTATATTTTTTATTAATAAATAATATATTTCATTTATATTTTATAATAATAAACAAAAATGCGATTATCGGTAATAAGAAAAATGAAAATATATAAATAAAAGTTACCAATAGGTTCATAGTAAGAAAAAAATATCCAATATTGAGAAATATATAGTGACCGATATATATCTGATATACTATATCAATATATTGAAAATATATGCCTAATAAAAAATAAATGAAATTAGATGTCCGATAAGTGTATGATATATTTGAAAAAATGTCAAAAAAACAGAGTCCAATATGTGCTGATATCTGTCAATATGTGTTCAAACTTTAACACGCTCATCCTACCTATCAGGAGCCTGATATATTAAAATTTATTGAAAATCATGCACCTATCGTATACCTATTGGGTATCTGATAGGTATATGATAGGTGCTGATTTTCTACAATTTGACCAGTGATAGTTTATCCTGTACTTATGTCTAAAGATATGTTCAAAAGTATGTCTAAATCTATATCTATACTACAGACTTACATGTTACAAAGAATTTAGGATAATAACTATTTTGAGTAATAAATAATAATTCGTATTACATATTTTGAAATTGATTTACTAATAATTATAATACTAATAGATAATAAGATAAATAATAAAAATAGAAGATAATAATATATGTAAAATAATAAGAATATAATAATTAAGAATAAAAATAAGAGATAAAAAAGCAGGATAACACCCATTATTAACAATTGTTATTACCATTGATATACTTTTGATTTGAAAAGCTTGAGAAGTTTTGTAAACTGGTTTAACACTATTCAAGTCTTGACTACTGTAAAGTTTTGATTTAAGTTTTTTTTTTTAATTCAGCATCATCCATTTCCAAATTTTCAAAATTGTCAGTTGGATGGAAAAAAGAATTATAGATAAAATAAACAATATTATGTCTAATATTATTAGCTTTATCAGTTAAAAGAAAGTTACCTTGAAGTAAATAATAAGAAGAGAATATGACAAGCTGATCAGGTTATGAAGTTGAGGAAAATAAAGTTCACCTTCTTGAAAGTTACCTAATGGTATTAGACAACATAAACAATTTGGTGCATTAGATTTATCCCAATGAAACTACTAAGTTGATTAAAATTAATAGCAATCATTGAAAAAATTTCAAAAGATTTTGGAGCAAAAGGATTTCAAAAAAGATTTCTCAACTTTGAATACATATTTCCATAATTGTTTTATATAAATTTGTTGATATATGTTGATAATGGTACAAGACTAAGAAGTAATTCATTAACACATGATTGATGAACTAGATACTACTACTTATATTGACACTTGTATACAAAAGATCTGTATATAATATATAAGCACCAAAATGTTCAACTCAATTTTTGCAAAAATCCAAATTTCAATGAATTTGATCTTCATTGTCACTAATTAAATGGAAATAGTATTTTTCATACTTAAAATATTGCTCCCTGACAAATAAAATGTATTATGAATATTATGAATAAACACAAATAACATTTAACATATACAATACACATGTTTTCCAATTAATGATTAACAAAAATAATCATTATACATATAAAAAAGCAAAAATAAAAAGATATCTATTATTATGCTGGGGCTAATAGAACATTATGCTAATATGGACTTGACTTTATGATATTCAACTGGTGTATCCAAGAAATTTCCAAAACAATTTTCTTTTATATATAACAAGTTACCAATTCTCTAATGTCTAGTAATATTGTATTATTACCAATCCAAATCCAATTAAAAACTAACTATTTAAAAATAACCAGTTGTCAGTCAATTTTTTTTGAACTACTTAAACATTTTTAAAAAACATATTACTTGATAATTATGGTGAAAGCACTTACCAATGAAATAAACTAATCTGATCTTCGTTCATGTGCTTGTAGTCTGACACGTTTTTCATAACCTGTCATGTCGTTCCTGACGTGACGAAAAATAAATGTATATAAAAGTTATAGTATTTACAAACACCAAAAAAAAAAAAAGAAAGATATTTACTTGAACATCATATAAGCCTCCGATTGGGCGGGACTGTTGAGATTGGGTTCGTTCAGAAGTTTCTGTATTCCTATTACAATCTAATTATTACACATAATACAATACAATACAATAATAACGAAATTTATCAATGTTAACATAAAAATTCAAAGAAAAATTTCAACGATACAAATCAAAAAAAAAATATGTAAAAACAATATTTACATCTTTGATTCTAATAGAAGGTTTCCATGCTTCGTCCTCATTCAAGATTGATAAACACACTGTACCTGATGGGTATACATTCGGATGGAAAAGAGGTGGAACAAACTTACCTGTAATATTATTTAAGATATTAAATATATCAAGTATAATTAACAATACAATAGATCAAGATTTTGAGGAAAAAATTATTCACATTTTGGAGGTTTTACGGGATAATCTAATAATTAATTGATTAATGAAAAAAATATAATATTTAATAAAAATATAAAATGATTTTATTATAATATTTATAATATTTATATATAAATATATATCTCTTAATATATTTATCTCAATATATATATATATATATATATATAATCAATCAATCAATCAATCAATCAAATCCCATACCTTCAGGAAATGTAAACACAAGTTTATACATTCCATTCTCCCAAGGTGTCTATAATAAATATTTTGATAAAAAAAAATCAACCTTTTAAATTAAAAAATCGATACTTATTAGAAGATACTTAAATAATATTTTACTTTGTACTCATGTTTCCATGATAGATTTATATATCATTTTTTTTTTTTCATAAAAAAACTGAAATAATGAAAATTTCAATGATATTCTTGCAAACCTTTTTTCCAAGAAATCAAATAAATTAAAAGTTCCCCACATCAAAAATTTATAATACTTACCCCTTTGGGTCCAGGGATCCCAACGTTCCAAACCATAAGATTTAAACCTTGATCGGTCGTTTCTGGTTTCGCGTAAAAACCCTTAATATTCGATAGTTAGTAAATTAAATATAAAGAGAACAAAGAACTTATAAAAAACGAAAAAGTGAAAGTAGAAGGTAATAAATTTGAATTACATATGGATGATCTTTTCTCCACTGTTTGCGTTCTTCTTGAAGTCTAGTCTTGCATATACCTGACATTTTATCTTTATTTTATTATTGATCAAATAATACGGCTGTAAAAAAGGTTTATTTAAAAGTTTGTTTGGAAACAAAGGTTACAAAGGTTACACGTTTAAGTCAAAAAATTCAAGTCACGTGTTATCCGGAGTGTTATCTTTGTTGAAAAAAAAGACATTTTTTTGTCATTCTTAACAAGTCTTTATTACCATGAGAATTGGTTTTAACAAGATGAATTACAACAAGTTTCAAATAATTATATGAAACTCCTAATTACCATAGATAGATAGAATTGTCAAAAAAGGTAATTAATACTTCTCAAAATGTTCAAGTATGAACAATGAGAAAAATGGACATTTATTAACACAACAAATAAGGTATTTAACATTTGATAAAACAAATTTGACAAAGAAATTTTTAAGAAATTCTTTATTTTTTTTATAACTATGATTCAGTTACTTTTGTTATTATTATGGATTACTTATTATGTTGTATCAAGGATGTCATCCTAGTTGTATTGTACCAATTTTAATTATCCAAAATAAAGAATTTGATGCAGAAAAATAATCATTTCTTCCTGAATTCAAATTGATGATATTTTTTTTTTGGTAATAAAATTAATTATTCAAGTTAATTCAAGTCATTACAATTAGATAATAAATTCAATTCTAGTATTCTTCCAGTCATCCTTTTTATTATTAAAATTAAATAAATAAATGCTTTTTTACATTACTTTTTTCTTTGCATAAATACTTACCCAAAATGTCTAAAATTTAAATTTCGTTATCGGTTATTGCATACATTGTTTTGGTGACAATTGTTTTATACATCATATATATACATATATATATCCAGTAAATATATCCAATAATATCAGTTGAAAATCACATTGTATTCTGTGGTGGAGATTTAATTTAATGTAGAAATTCAACGAAAATTATATATTTTTTTAAAAAATGGAAATAACCAGTGAAAATTAAATTTCTTTGTTAAAATCTTTATAAAGTTAGGTATTTTTATTTAATAATACATAGAAATATAGATAAAGATTTTTTTTTTTTATATACGTGTGCCGTAATAAATATTTACCTTTGTAAAATCTTTAATTCAGTTTTTTGAATGTTTCAGAGCAACCTACATAATTATATAAAAATATAATTGCATCAAAGAATTCACATGAGTTTCTGTACGTAATGCTGTAATGTGAAAATGAAATGAAATCGAAAAATTAATTTATAATTATAGAAAAATTCTTTCTAAATGGCTTATTTCTAATAAATAAATAAATACATAATAATGCAGTAATTCAAGTTACATGAATCACCTGATTATAATTTTCATAATATTTATAATTTTTAGATTGAATAAAGAGGAGATGGAGAAGGAGAAGTGCATGACAAATGTGAACACAAATTGCAGTAAAATATTTTAATTAATTATGTATTAATGTCATCAAATAATGCATTCAGTTGACTTGCCTTTGGCTAATTTCCTTTTTTTTTTTTTGAAAAATAAAGATATTTTTTATGATTCCTTCTTTATAAACATTGATGATGATTATTATTATTTCTGTATAAATTTAAAATAATAAAAATAATAATAATAATAATAATAACCAACTTTCCACATATTTGATATGGTCCTTTTTAAAGCATGAAAGATAATTATTTATTATCATTATTTTTTTGTTGATGGTGTTCTTGATATGTTCTTCAGTTATTTTTTAGTTGTTTTGAACTACTCTTGTCCCTGTTTTTAATTACATTTAACCATTTTGTTTATTATGTTTGTTGTAAAAAGCAAAACAGAAATGTCCTGCTGATAAATCTAGAATATACATTCACATCAAAAAAAAAAAAAATCAGTTTAATGCAAAACGGGAAATCGTGCATGGCATTTGTTTTTTTGGATTTCTTATTTCGTTCCCCTGTTTATTGAGGCTTTGCAAAAATAATGTGTTTAGTATCGTTTAGTTCTCCTGAATTTTGTATTACTACCTCGTAATTTTTCCTATTCACATTTTTGTAATTTGTATGCTATCTACTTTTATATTTCTCATTCATCACTGTATGCTGCTCTATTTTTAGCTTGAAAATACAATTTTTCTTTTTGTAGTTATTAAAATGATGATGATGATTCACAATGACATGATTCACAATGACATGATTACTACTCCTTCTTCTTCCTGTCATTAAAAATAAATAGATCTTTGATTCTTTTTTTACTACATGTAATAATAATAAAAAAAAAAAAGCCATTCAACCCAAGCCCGGTCTATCTATTTATGATCTTCAAAACTTCGAGGCTGTGACGTCAGATATTAATAGAAATTGAATCAATATCTCCCATAATTTCGGCAATAACCAACCAATTAAACGTAACGTAACTCAATCTATTTGATTGTATGAAATCTGCCCAATAAAAGATACATTTCACAATAAAAAGAAATAAAAATATGTATTAAATTAAAATTAAATAAATATAAATATAAATAAATAAATATATATATATATAGTTTAAATATAAATTAAAAATATAGTTTAAACATATACAGTTAAATATAACAATTATTATTCTCGATATTAACAATGGGAATATACTCTGATTGATATATTTATACTTTGATTGATGTATAATTATTTGTAAACACTTGTTGTAACGAATTTTTTCATTTTTTTTAATTTATACTCAAAAATTCTCACTCAATAATCTCAATAAACACTTTTTCTTGTTCATATTTACCACCATTAAATTTTGTGGTATATATATATATATTATAGATTTATGTGCATTTATTTTATTTTTTTTATTTAAAGTCATTGTAATCATTTAAATTCATTATTATTTTATAAGGTCATTATTTATTATTTAAATTCTCTATTACAGCGAATTCTTTTTTATTAAATTCCTTTTTTTTTTTTTATTAAATTTTTTCTGTATTAAATTTTTCTGTATTATTAAAATTTTTCTGTATTATTATTAAATTCTTCTGTATCATTATTAAATTCTTCTGTATTATTATTAAATTCTTCTGCATCATTATTAAATTCTTCTGCATTATTATTAAATTATTCATTAAAAGATAAATTTGATAAATTTTTTGACGTGGAGAACTTTTCTTTACTGATCAATTAATTATGTATTTTTTTCAACAACCAACACAATTAGTATCTTTAATAAACAAAAAACTCTCAGCCATTTATTTTTTTCTTGCTTCATTTTCTACCACAATGACTATACGCACATCAACAGCACCATCTAAAATTACAAATTTATGTGCATCTAATTATTCTTCTTCTTCTACTCCTTCTTCTACTCTTGATATTCATGATAATAATAATAATAATAATTTTATTAAAAATTTTAATTTTATAAATTCAATATTATCATCATCACAACAACAAACTTTTACAATATTACCTGATGAATTACTCACTGAAATTTGTGAACTTTTATCTCCCGAAGATCTATATTCACTTTCTTCCACTTGTAAAAGATTTCGAAGTTTTCTTTGGTCATCAAGTTCTTTATTAACTCAACAAATATGGAGAAATTCTCGGAGAACTTATTATCCACAATATAAAGCATTACCTTTAAAAGATATGTCCGAACAACAATATATTTTCTTGATTACATTAGCAAAGAAATGTCAATTTTGTGGAGAAATGGAAAAGAAAAAGTTAAAGAAATATTGGGAATTTCAAGTATATTCATGTGAAAAATGTATAAGAAAAAGAATTGCTAGGTATGTTTTCTTTTCATAATTATCATTACGTTTTCATCATTTATTATGTTTTCATTATTATTACATAGTACGTGAATTAAATATAAATTTATAACAATTTCTTTTTTTCCCTTTTCTTTATTATCATTATTATTATTTATTATTATAGTCACAAAAATCTTTTAAAAAATGGTATGATTCACGAAGATGTTCTTTCGACTTGTTTGAATTTAGGTGAACAAGGATATTTCCTATCACATGTAAAAATGGCACAAATCGATTATTTACAATGTCAAGATAAATTCTCATGGGTAACGCATAAACAATTAGACGTTATTCAACAAAAATGTAGAATAATTTCTATTTTGTTAGATGAATTTTACGAAGATTCAATATTATCGTGTACATAATTAATAATAACAATAATAACAATAATAATAATAATAATAATAATTAGTAATTTATTGATTCCGGTATTTTGTTTTGGTAAATGATTCCAGTATTTGTTGTTTTAGTAATCCCCTCGCGTTTCCTTTATTCCTGATTAGTTTTGAATGATAAGAAAGATTTCGAGGAGTTGATGTCTAAATTTATATATAAAAACTATTTAAGATAGATCTAGATATTTGATATATATATATATATATATATATATATATATTACTGTACTTTTCTCTTTATAATTCTTCGTTGTTAAATAAATTATTGTAATTATATATAAAGCTTTGTAAAAAAAAAAAAAAAAAACAAAATTTATAAAATTGAGTTCTTTGAAAGATATTACACATAATTACATATTTAGAATATATTTATTTACGTGAGAATATATGCAAAATATGCTTCACTAAAGGTAAACAATTAGCTGCTTATGTCATCCAAAATTGGTCGCTAACAATGCCCCGAGTCTTCCCGCCGAATCATAATCATCATTTATTCCGATGCAACCTGAATGCATTGGGGACAGAAATGTCAATTTTAATTTGGAAGGATATCTCTTTTATAGAATAACGAGAACGAGAAAATAAATGAGATTGTTTCTAAAAAACTAAAAGAAATTGTTAGAAATTGTATATATAATCATATTATCATATTATGTATGTACTGTATAATTCATATTATGTACTATGAAGATCAATTTCGATTATCTCTAAAATAAATATTTTTAGCGAATTTTTTTTTTTAAGTGATGTCTCGACTTATTCTACATTCATCACCACTATCACCATCACCATCATCTAAATTTTTTATAAATTCGAATATTTCTAATTCAAAAAAATTTTTATTATTATCAGTATCGAGAATATCGAGATTAAAAATTAGGGAATTCTTAAGATATGAAAATTTTTATAGATATAATAATACTTTAAATACTAGAATTTCTTCTCAAAGAGAATTTGCAAAGAGCATCGGTGGGTTAGTTATCTACATAATTCTATTTCATTATTAAATATTTTAAATAAATTAATGAAAATAATAATAATAATTCTAATTCATCAAATTCATCGTTATCATTATTATTACTATTATTGTTGTTGATAAATTATATTAAATCTTTTATTTTTATTTTTAATCTTTTTGTAATTCAAATAGAGATAAGGTTTATCAACAATTATTAAATGATATAAATGCCTCACTTCTCAGTCCTCCCGAAGATCCTGCTGAAGGAATAATTGTTGACCCAGTTGAAGTACCATATCCCAAAAGATCTTTGGAAGCATTGTTTGGTAGAAAGAGAATAGGTTGGGTTAATTTACCTAAATGGCTTGATAATGCGGTTTTAGATATTCTTAAAGGTTAGTAATATAATTATTAAAATGTATTCTTTAAATATTTTTAATATTTTTAATATTCTTAATATTCTTTTAATATTTTTAAATATTTTTAATATTTTTTTAATATTTTTAAATATTTTTTAATATTTTTTAATATTTTTAAATAATAATAGGTCATGAAAAAGATGTAATTAGATCTGATGCAGGTCGGTTATATCAATCTTTTCGTTCAACTACCGGATTTAGAGAAGAAAACATACATAATGGTAGATGCCAAAACTTTAATCTTTAATGATCTGCTTTAATTTTAATTATTATATTTAAATTATTCCTTCCTTCCTTCCTTTATTTAATTATTTATTATTTATTTTACTTATTTTATTTATTTTATTTTATTTTATTTTCACAATTATTTATATCCAAAGATCCTATATTTGGACCATGCAAAACTGCCGCCAAAACTTTCAAACGACAACAACATGAATTTAATGAGAGTAATATTAAACCACATTTACTTGAATATGGTGATCGTGAAACTTTAGCTTATTTAGCGGGATATTTACCAATTACATATGGACCTATATATAATGTTCTTTATGAAATAAATACACGATTACCAGATTTTGAACCGAAAAGTGTGATGGATTTTGGAACTGGACCTGGAACTGCAATATGGTAAGTTACTATTATTATTATTATTATTTTACCATAAAAATCATTTTTCATTCATGTAATAATAATAATATTCATTCATTCATTCTTTTTTTTTTTTTATTGAAAAGGGCGTCACATAAAGTTTGGGGCCAGAAAATTGAAAGTTATTTGGGAATTGATATTTCGGAATCAATGTTAAGAATGGCTGAGACCTTATTATCAAGTAAATTCTCATCATCACTATAATATTACTATAAAGTATAGAAGAATGATTGAATAATTATTTTATAAAAAATAAAATAGATATGTCACATGAAGATAGAATACAAAATTGTTATTTCCGAAGATATATTACATATGATCCAAGGGTATTATTAATAATAATATGATTAATATAATTAATATTCTATTATGTTTTGATTATGTATTTATTATTATTTTTTATATTATTTTTATGAATTTATTAGCAAACAAGACATAACCTTGTGATTAGTGCTTTCTCATTAGCTGAATTACCAAATGAAAATACTCAAGAAGCAATATTAGAGTCATTATGGAATCGAACAGAAGATATTTTGGTAAATTATAGTAATTCCCAATAACATTATTATTATTATTATTATTATTATTTACATTTATTTACATTTATTTACATTTATTTATAATTTAGGTTTTAATAGAAAAAGGTACACCTGCAGGATTTAAAATAATTAATGATGCTAGAAATAAGATACTAAAGAATGCTAAAAAATGGCAGATTCCTTCTTCATCGTTATCAAGTGATCGTGATTTAAAAAATAATAATAGTTATAATCAAAAGGATTCAATTATGGACAATATTTTATCATCTAAAGTGGGAGCTCACGTTGTTGCACCGGTTTGTTTTAAATTTTTATTATGCAAATAAATATAGAATTAATTTATAACTTTTTTTTTTCATTATTTTCATTATTTTTATTATCTGCATTTTTTTTTTCTTTTTTCTATAGTGTCCACATGATGGTCCGTGTCCTTTAGAAAATTCAAGGAATTGGTGCCATTTCTCACAAAGAATTAACAGACCTTCATTTTTTGTTAGTATCAAATGTATTGACAATGATTTCTCTCTATTATGTTTCTATTAACATTTTTTCTAATAATTAATTAGATGCAAACTAAAGCAGTTCGTAAAGAAAATCACGAAGATTCTAAATATTCATATGTCGTGTTGAGAAGGGGTCCAAGACCTGAATTAGTTAGTGAATCTAAACCAACGGAAAAATTCGAAAAAATATTGGAAGAAAAATCAATTGATACTGATTTAGTTAAAGGTAATTTATTTACAATACTATTTCAAATACATAACTGTGTTTTCTTTTTGTTTTCTAATTTATCCAAATATGTTATATTTTATTTTAGAGTTCATTAGTGAGGCATTTCAGTGGCCACGCTTGATTGTGCCACCAATGAAACGTAGTGGACACGTTGTGATGGATGGTTGCTCAAAGTCAGGTATTCATAAACACTGTTTAAATATTTCGTTATTCATTTTTTTTTATCTCATTTTTTTTAACTTCGATATTTAATATTTTAATATTTAGGTTATATCGAAAGAATAGTGATTCCAAAATCTTTAGGTAAACTAGCATATCGTGATGCAAGAAAAGCCATGTGGGGAGATTTATTCCCACATAAACCTAAAAAACCACCTGAGCGTAGGATTACTAGAGAAAAGAAAGACAAGAAATATGAAAAGAAGAAAATGATGAAGCCAATTATTGAAGAAAAAGAAAAAGATGATGATTGGAAAGAAGGAATACCATCACTTAGAATAAGAAATCATCCTTCAAAGAAGAATAAACAGAATAAACAGAATAAGCAAAATAAACAAAATAAACAAAGTAAACAGAATAATAAACAGAGTAAGCAGAGTAAACGGAATAGTAAACAAGGCGTTTTGAGAATGGAGAAATTAGGATAATAGTAAAATATTCAAATATAAAACAAGTAATAAAACATGATAATTTTTGGAAATTTCAATTAAATGTTTGTCCACGAATTGTTTAATTCTCAATCTTTCCTATTTAAAGTAATTTTCCTTATGTTTAATTCCTGTTTAAAGTAATTTTAATTATTTTTCATTAATTAAAAAGATTTTTTATATCCGTAACAATTTTTATTGATAATTATAAAAATAAGTTTATTTATTAACTAGCCATTAGGGGTTGGAAAAAAAAACTCTTTCTGCATTCCATCAGAAAAATAAAATTCCGCAGTAAGAATATACAAAAACCAAAAAAAAATAAAGAAAAACTAGTGTGAAAATATGGAAGGAAACCTTTTCTCTAGTGTCAATAGAGTTACCTATAGTAAGACAGGTATGGATAAACACCAAGAATCCCAAAACAAGGGGACTAGACATAATCCACTTAAAGTAGACAAGCCTTTAAAGTCTGGTTCTACTGTAGAAAACATTAAAACAAAAGTAACAACAGATAAACAAAAGCAAAAAGAACAAATACACGAAATGAAAGTTGAAACTGTTTTAATCGAAACCGAATATAACAATATACTCAAAGAACAATAACAATTTTTGCAAGTGAAATATGGTAAAGGGAAAAGAAAACTGAGTCAAGTAGAAAATGAGAACAACGACAGAGTTTATAACAATGAGAATGAAGAAAATATTGAAGACGATTATATAGAAGATGATATTCAATCTATTCACTCAGATAACAGCAACATGTCAAACCATTCAGAATGGAGGAAAAATCTTGGACTTAAAAGATACAAAGTAAGAGCTTTAGTAAAAAATTTTGTAGGAAGAGGTATTGGAAAAAAATTGGATTGGATTACTCAAGAATTAAAAGATAAAATAGAATACACTTTTATTAAAGTAGAATATAGAAAGAAAACCAAAGGCAGTTACATTGCAATTTATTTTAACAAAAAGGAAGAACTCAAAAAAGCTCTAGACCTTGAATTTGTCAATGAGAACAAAGAAAAATTCAAATTGGAAGAAAAGTCATTCAATATGTGTGTAATAAATGTAAACAATAAACAAACACATGCAATAATCTAGGATTTACCAGTTAGTATAAAAAAGAATGAACTAAAAATAGAATTAGAAAACAGATATGACAAAGTGAAATTGATCAGTACTGTACTTAGGAAAATGTAGCAAAAGACATATGTTATATTTGCAGATCTAGAAGATACTAAAAATTTTACCAAATCCTCATCACAAGTAATTGAAAAAGATATAGTTAGAGTAACACTACTTGGCATAACAGTATCTCAACTAAAAGAAAGAGGTAAATATGTTGTCAGAGCTTTAGGTATTTTCCTTGAAATGACTCCATCAAAAATATACAATGAATTTAAAAAAATAGGTGCAATGGCTTGTTACATCTCTAGAAATGCATTTTATGCAAGAAAGAGAATAACTATCTTATTTTTTGAATTAGCTGAAATTAGAGACAACGCAATAGGTTATAAATGGCTTACAAAAGATTTTACAATTGAATTAATAGATATAACAACTAAAGAATACCATATATATTATGATATTATACATTGTTATCATGAGTTTTCTCCATTCTAATAATTTTCTTAATATTTTATTTATTTCTTATTTGTATTTATTTTATTTTATTAGTATAATGATTTAGTATATTTTAATTATTAGCTATAATTAATATTTATTTATTTATTAGTGTAATACAAATTTTGTAAATCAATAATGTAGATCATAGTGGTCTAGTTACTACTGATTAACAAATTTAGTGGCCAACTGATTGACACAATTACTGGTCAAGATTTTGATCAACTTACTAACCAACTTATTGACCAAATTAAATATTATAAAAAAGGTAAGTTTTCTCTCCACCCCAAGACAGATTCAAATAGTTTTCAAATAAGATTTGAATAATTCTAAATAGTGACATTTAGAAAGTAATCTCAACTGTAATTAATTTTATAATTGAATTAATATTTTTATAATTCTAAAGTAATTGGATTATTGATTTTCTTTGTAATAAATTTATATTTCTTATATTAAAACTCTGTTATCCTTTTATTAATTTATATTTTTCAAATATAAATTCTAATCTATAAAATTCTGTTATTATTTTATAAACCATTGATAAATATATTTAATTCTTTACTTTAATTTCTTAAATTAACCTTTAAAATTTAATCATTAATCAATATTTAAAACCCATGATAATAAATTCTTAAATCTTTTAATTAGATTTTTTTGTATTTAATTTAATATTTCTTTTATTCTTCTTCTATTATCTTTCTCAATTCATAAACTAAAGTAATCATTTATGAGTTGCTAGTTGTAAATTGCCTTTTAGAAAATAAAATTAGTTCAAAAGGTTAACTAGTAACAACATTTAGCAAAAGATTGTTCAGTAAACCAAAAAACTACTGAGAGAACTATCACCTTATAACAACGAATGGATAAGTTTGAGAAAGTATGGAAAAGACATAATTCTTTTGCATATAATAGTATTTAAAAAAGGCTCGATCTATTATATACTGAGGTACTTAAATCCAACAACAATAATACTAACAAACAAACCCAACATAACAATTCAAAAATAAATATACAACAAACTAATACACTTACAAATCAAATGAACATATTACAACAGACAATGGAAAATACTATAAAATTATTAAATAACTTAACAAGAAGAATGAAAAGGGTTGAGCAATGTTTAAATATTGATAACAATGATAAAACAATGGATGAAATAGTAGATAAGAATCAAAATACAGATGACTATGATACAAATAATTATAATAATAATGGCTGGAACAATAACACTTCAGAAAATACTTTTAACATAGAAAGAAATACTAATAATAATAATAATAATAACAATAACAACAATAGTGAAAATAGAAATACCAACACCTTTGAGCAATCAGGAAATTGGATGCAAACAATGTTCTCACAACTAACAACAATGACATAACAAATACAGGTGATATTCGCAAGGCAAGATAATATAGATAAAAAAATGTGAAGTGTCTCCTCCTCCTAATAATAGTCATATTTTATACTTACTAATGATGATGAAATACAAACAAATATCATCCAATAATAACACAATACCCTTTATAGATAACAATAACAATAATAATAATAATAATAATTATAACGATAATAATATTAATAACAATAATAATAACAATTAACATAATAATAATAATTACAGTGATAATTACAATAATAATAAAAGAACTAATAATAACAATAATAATAATTAATAAATAATATAGAAAATAGGTACTCAAAATACAAGGGGTTTTAAAAATATTGTAAAATAAACCATATGGTAGACATATTACTTAGAAGAAAATTTAGACATAATTCTATTAACAGAAACAAAAATAACAAAAAAATTTGGAAAATTTATATTCTATGAAAAAATCAAACAACTAGTTTACAAAATTTATCAACTGCAGAAGCTTATAATAATAATATAAGATTAGGAATTGGAATTATGATAAAATCATCTATAGCCAAACATGTATACAAGATAGATAAACTAGAAGGATATGGCATCTGTATTCTTTTGTCATTTAGAGAAAGAATAGTCTTTCAAATAATTGGAATATATATACCTAATAAATACTCTTCAAACAATGCTATTCTAAGAAAGTTAAAACTGTGGTTTTATAATCATATTTCACAAGTCTTTTTTAACAATTGGATTTCAATAATTCTAAAAGACTGGAATGCAACCTCAGATCCAAGTATCAACCAATTCCCAATCAAAATCAAGACATTATCAGAAAGTAATTTACTTCAATTAATAATATGAAGTGGATACACAGATACTTATAGGTATATTAATAATAATAAGAAAGAATATACCTTTTATCAAATTTTTAATAATGAAGTAAGATAAATTCTATTTGGATATATTAATCACATGAGGAACTTATTACTAATGCTAATATAGACAATACAACCTTGTTAGTGAATAACGATTACTGCTCACTAGTCGAAAATTGATAAAACATACACATATCGGGTACCTGATATATGCATGGTGTGTCCCTAATATCAGACATATATCAGGTATCCGATAGGTATAGAAAATATTTTTTTACACTTATCGGGTACTGATATATATATAAAATATTTTCTATACCTATCGGGTACCCGATATATGTCCAATATTAGGGACACACCATACACATATCGGGTATCCGATATGTGTATATTTTATCAATTTTCGACCAGTGGCTATGCTTAGGTATTACTAAACATTAGTAAATTTTGTGATGGAAAGAGTTACAAAAAATACAAAAAAATGAATTACTGAATATCAAGATTATGGAATCTGAAAATGGTCAATCAAGAAAATTAGGAGAAGTTCACACAACAAACAGAAGATATATGAAAAAAACATTTACAGACAACTCAAGATTTAAAATCAGTAGAAGACATATGACTCAAACTCAAATCTACTATCATAGAAACAGGAAATAAACTCTACCTAAAGCTAAAGAACCAAAAAATCACACAAATATCATGTGGCAAAAATATTCAAAATATTCTACACTAAATATACTAAACAAATTATATCAATCAGATATCAAATTAGGAGATCCAAATAATATAAATACTTAACAACTAGAAAATATAGAGTTGATGAAAATGAAATTAGTAGATAAACATGATTTAGACATATAATCATACCCATTAACAGGCTCATATGAAGATAAACAAAAATGGATTAATGAAATAAAAAAATTATGGATAACCATTAGGAAAATAATCAAACGAGAATTACTGTAATAAGGAAAATGAAAAAAAAAATTAAACATAAGATAG
The DNA here is from genome assembly GCA_910592015.1 of Diversispora eburnea. NCBI lineage: Eukaryota > Fungi > Glomeromycota > Glomeromycetes > Diversisporales > Diversisporaceae > Diversispora > Diversispora eburnea. Next base: position 5,124 of record CAJVPK010000789.1, on the reverse strand, counting down.
AATTATAACAGAACCTTCTAAATACCAAATCAAAATATATGATAGATAAAATTTAGGATCAAGAATTATGACAAATAATACTAAACAGGATAGTCAATATTATACTTGCACACAAAATTATTTTGGAACTCCGAAATTGTAATTTTGGAGAAAAAAGTCAAAATAGTTTTTCGTAGAAGATGAAATTATTTTTTTTAAACCCAAAATTTTTTGACTATCCAGATTTATTCTTTAATTAAAGATACATATAACTAGGTACTTTTTTTACTTCCATATAGAATAGATTCTGCATAAATCTCAAAAAGTCGAAATACCTCAAAAATTCAAAATCAATTTTGGGAACATATATAGTCAATATGCAACTGAATGGAATGACACAAATCATTACAGACTCAATACAAATAAAGAATAAAGTAAAAGATCACTTATATCAATAGACAACGGAAATAGAAATTGACTCTTCCATAAAAAATACAAGATGGGAAAATAGAAATAAATCAATCCTGTCAATAAATAAAGAAATATACAATTCCTTATTAAAAGAAATAAGTAAAGATGAGATAAAAAATATAATCAAATTAATAAGCAATAATAAAGCATCAGGACCATTATTGATACCTTACGAAATCTTTAAACATCTAGATAAATATGAGTTAGAAATGACAAGTATATTATTTAATAATATCATTGAAACTGGTAAAGTATCTAAAGATTGAATTCATAGTAACATTACATTGATGTCAAAATCAAGAGAATAGGAAGGAAATTTAAAAATTACAAGACCTATAATCCTAATAGAAACAGCAAGAAAGGTTTTTACAAAGATTATTACAATTAAACTTTTAGAGATCTTAGTTGAACATAACATTTTAATGGAAAACAATTATGCTGACTTATCTGGAGGTTGTACTATACATCTTATATATATTATAAACAATATGATAAAAGATACATGTGAAGAAAAAAAGGAATTGTAAATGTTATTTCAGGATATTAGTAAGGCTTTCGACTTAGTAGATGCTAAATTAATAAAATTAATATTAAAAAGAATACAAATACTTAAAATAATAATAAAGATAATAAATTATATCAAGACAAATAGAATAACACAGGAACTAACAGAATATAGTCTTACAGAATCATATAGAGTAAACAAAAGGTTAGATCAGGGAGACTTAATTTTACTATTACTCTGGTATATATTTTATGACCCATTATTAACAGAAATTGAGGACTTAAAAAAAAGATACAAGATGAAACTAAAATGGAAAATAGACATGACTCTACAAGAACAAGTATATAAAAAAAAGCTAATAATATTGATAGCATTATTATCATGGGTTTTCTCTACTTTTATAATTTCTTATTATTTTATTTTATTTTTATTTCTTATTTGTATTTATTTTATTAGTATAGTTATTTTAGTATATTTAGTATATTTAGTTATTAGTATTTATTTATTTAGTAGTGTAATACGAATTATGTAAATCAATAATGTAGATTATAGTAACCCAGTTACTGACCAATTTAGTGGCCAACTGATGGATCAACTTAATAGCTAACTGATTGGTACAATTACTGACCAAGATTTTAACCAACTTATTGACCAACTTACTGGTCAAATCAAATATTATAAAAAGAGTAAGTTTTCTCTCCACTCCAAGAAAGATTCAGATAGTTTTTCAAATAAGATTCAAATAATTCTAAATAGTGAAATTTAGAAAGTAATCTCAATTGTAATATTTTTATAATTCTAAAGTAATTGGATTATTGATTTTTTTCATAATAAACTTAAACCTTTTATATTAAAACTCTGTTCTATTTATTAATTTATATTCTTCAAATATAAATTCTGTTCCATAAATTTCTGTTATTACTTTATAAACTATTGATAAATATATTTAATTCTTTGTCTTAATTTTTTATCTTGACCTTTAAAATTTAATTGTTAATTAATAGTTAAATCCCGTGACCCTAAATCTTAAGTTCTTTAATTAGTTTTTAGTATTTAACTTTAGTATTTCTTTTATTCTTCTTCTATTATCTTCTTCAGTTCGTAAACCAAAGTAACTGTTTACAAGTTGCTAGTTGTAAATTGCCTTTTGGAAAATAAAATTAGTTCAAAAGGTTGACTAGTAACAGTGTATATAGATAATACGGTATGGATGATAAATAATAAATTGAATATGATAAAAATCCTCAAAATTGTTAAAGAATTTTTCACGCTAAATAAAATCAAAGTTAATACTTCAAAATCAGAATTAATTATCATCAATGAAAATAAAAAAGATAGAAATAATGATATTAATTTTATAAATGATCAAATAATTCCAGTTAAACCAGCAGAAGCAATAAGATATCTAGAGGTTTAGTTATAAGAAAATGAAAAGAAAATATATCAAAAAAAACTTATTGAAGAAAAAGTCCTCAGAACTACTACAACTATAATTTAGAAATAACTAATGAATAAACAAAGTAGATACATAATAAATCACATTTTATTTTTACAGATAGAATATTTATTAATGGATTATATATATCTAGAGAAGGAATTGGAAAAGATTAATACCAGGATACAGATGTTATTTAGAAGGTCATATAGATATGTATTTAAACCATCTAATAGTATTTTATATACTACAATAGGATACAGATTATTCTGTTTACATAAATGACAACTATAAGTACATTCAACTAAATTGATAAATAAAATTAACTAAATAGATTTGTATGGGTGGATTACAAAAGTTAGACTTCAAAAGCTATAAGATTATATATAGATGATAAAAAGTATATGGGAAACAGAAATAATAAACAAGTTTAAAGCTCGTAATTGCAATTTAACTGGGAAAATATTAAAGTTACTAGTGAAAAATAATATAGAAATACAAATGAATGGTAAAGTTGAATTTCCAATTAGAATTCAAAAAGAAATTATAGATATAGAATCTTTTATGGATTTAGAGACATAGTACCATAAATATAGGAACAGTTTAAGAAAGTATGAGGTTCTTTATATAGAATAACTATTAAATGCAGACCTGAGTAGTATTCTAGAATTAAAAAGAATTCACCAATATAAAATTCTGAGAAGAAATGTAACTTGGTACATTGAGTTAAAAAGGAAAATCAAGAGAAACTAGATGATATAAAGGAAAAAATAAAAAATAATTTAATTAACAGACTATTAATAATTAGAAAAAACAAAAAGTTAAAGGGTAAGTTATACTGGTCAAAAATTGATAAAACATACACATATCGAGTACCCGATATGTGCATGGTATGTCCCTAATATTAGGCATATATCAGGTACCCGATATATATATAAAATATTTTCTACACCTATTGGGTACCCAATATATACCCGATATTAGAGATACACCATGCACATATCGGGTACCCGATATGTGTATGTTTTATCAATTTTCGACCAGTGTTAATAATAATAAATCACTTTACAGGTTCAATAATAAGAAAAATTACTAGAGAATTAAAAAAAACTAATCAAAAAATACTATGCAACATTATGTACAAGAAAAATTAGAAAAAAAGTTACAATCTCCTATAGTAGTGTATAATGGATACTCTTTAAAAGAACAAATAACAGATACAAATAATATAAATGAAAGTGTTGCATACTGTTTGATTATAGCAAATATAACAGAAACTAGTTAATTTCCAATTAGAAAATTTAATTTCTCAATTGAAAATATTAACAATAATAGGAAGAGAATGAGAATGATATATCTGCCACCCAAATTCAAAATCCAAATGCCGAAATCCCAAATGCCAAAATCCCAAATCCCAAATTCCAAATCCCAAATTATGATTAGTATTTTTTGCCGAAATCCCAAATCCCAAATTCCAAATACTAGTAATTTGGAATTTTGGTGTCCCAAATCCCAAATGATTTGGGATTTGGACAACACGTATAGCTAGATGAGATATGATTTTTTGTGGAGTGAATATTCTATAATGACCAGCAAAACTTCGTTAAGCTTAACAGAGGAACGTCCCAATAGTGCTAATGTTTCTCAACTCAAAACACTTTCATTAAATTTTTTACAAAACATCTCTGAAATATCCAACGAAGAAGAAGTTCCAAAACTTAGTCTATACCAAAAATGTGGAAAAGAAATTTTAGCATTTCCACTACGGGCATTTGTCGTATTATCTTGTGAACACATATTCCATAGAACATGTATTGAGCAACATATCGTTCGTATAGATACGCAGGTTCCTATACACCCTAGCTGTCCTATCTGCTCTACAATCATCGAAGTTATTAGAGAAGAAGGTACTCTTGGTTCCGACAAGTATCAGATGGTGCCCAAGATTCGTTCCCTTATTGATTTTGAGAAAAAAGCATCCCAGCAAAGCACTGATACTATAGAGGATGATCTGGAATTGGAGTATATGAGGGAGTTAGGCCTTATGGGTGATACATCTTCTGTTGGTCAAGAGAAGCAACTGGATAATGCTTCAACCCAAGATCAAACAAATATTTCTGTCACAGCACAAGAGCAAGATACAAGCCCTATGTGTCTTGAGTTGGAAACTTGTGGCAAAGCCACTGGCACTAGCTCCGTTATTAGCAACGAAAAAGGTACGACTACCGTGGTGCAGGTCAATCCATCCGATCAAGATAGTGCAAACGAGACCACAGATTCTAGTACATCACCACTCAAACGCAATAGTGTTTCTGAACCTGCCATAGCAGTTAATGCAAAAGAAGAATTTAGACCACATAAAGTACCTCATATTAACTCGACTTCAGTTGAATCTGATAAAAAAGAGAAGGAGTCAAATGTATTGAAGGGCTTTATCGAAGAGTTAACCGCTAATTCATCTGAAGTTTTCAAAGACCTACCGTTAGATGGGAATGAAGATAATTTTTTATATCTGTACAACAGAATTACTAATGCTGAAGCTCACAGCGAAATCGCAAATCAAGAAGTTATACGTTACTATTACTCTCTTGGGAAGGTACTTTCACAACGCTTCAAGTATCACTTTGAAAAATCTTATAACGAACACACAGCTCAGATTATACCTGCCGCCCAAATCCCAAATTATTTTGGCATTATGGCTGCCAAAATATGCCAAAATTATTTGGGACCCGAG
>CAJVPK010000788.1:0-21695 GCA_910592015.1 Diversispora eburnea | reverse complement strand
AATAAATCTGGGTGGTCAAAAAATTTCGGGTTTTAAGTAAAATAATTTCGTCTTCTATGAAAAACTATTTCGACTTTATTTCCCGAAATTGTAATTTCGGGACCCCAAAATAATTTTGCGTGCAAGTATAATCATTATTGTACCTTATTGTGTATTACTTCTATTGGTTATTATTTTTTCATATTATTTACTAAATATATTTAATACTAAATTAATAATAGATATTAATAATTATTGTTAAATAATAATATGTAATAATAATTAATGTTATTTTTTTTAAAAAATTCAATGGAGTCTTGTTCCAATAAACTTTTATTGATAAATTAGGTATAAATTTTAAAGATACATATAATTTATTTTACATTTATTGAAACTGACTAAAAATAACATTTTATAGTTTGACTCATCATTGCTTAAATATAACCTCAGGAACTGATAACTAAAATTCCATCAGATATAATTATTATATATATAACTATAATTATTATTATATTTGTATCCTAAGTTAATTCACATTTTAAATTTATATATCATATTCTTTTTTATTTATTCTATTTTACTGTATTTCCCTTCATTAATTTCTACTAACTTTATATTGTCATTATATTCTCTTATTTCCCTCACCTTTTTTAAATTAGTGTTTTCCTTTTTTTTTCCTTTTCAATCTATTTGTAATATTATTTTTAGCTTTCCATAGTGCTACTTTTTCATATCATTTTTTTCAGTAGTCTTTCAAGTACTCTTTGAAGTTAACCATTCTTTCAATAATAGCTTTTCTGGTCTTTTCTCTAGATTTCAACATTGATATAACTTTGAATACTAATGATTGTAATATGAATTCCTTGATTAATTTGTGTAATGTGATCTTAGGTGAATTCATTTTATCTGTATCTCCTTAAGGACCTAAGTTCACTTTGTATTTTGTCTTCTTTTATCTCATCTGTTTGTTTTTGAATTTTTATAGTTAGACAATTAATTGGTTGTTTGTAATGATTTGTCATTGGTGTGTATTCACTTTTTTAATTATTATTTCTTTTGCACTCAAATACATGTATATATGTTTTCTCATAATATACATTTTGAACTATTATATATATGAGGTTAATACTTGAATCTTTTGAGTATTACAAGCAGTTCTCTATTAAAAAGTTTCATTGCAAAATTTCTTTTAATGTGATCTTTTTTACTTGTGTTATTATTTGTTATCCTACTTGAATATAATATTTTAAATGTAGTGACCCAGTCAATTTTTTGTATTTTTTTATTATTTAAAATATAATAATTAATGTTATAAATTAATAATTATATTTGTATAACTAAATATCACGTGAATACATGATCTTGTGTTACTATCTTATGATTAATTAATATGTATTAGTGGATATGAATATTAGTTAAAATATTATTAAAATATCACTATTCGTTAATTAAATTAATATTTATTAATTAAATTTTTAAATACTACTATTTTCTAATATTATTGTTAACTATTTACAGATGTTTTTGATATTGCATCTTATACTTTTTGATCATAATAATTTCATTTTGTAACAATATCTACTCTGATTTTATATTTCTAAAAGAAAAAAAGAGATAAGTATTTTTTTATTTTTTTTTAAAAAAAAAATAAAAGTAAATACCTTTGCTCACCTAATTGATTATATATTTCTAAAAGAAAGAAGAAGTAGGTATTATTTTTTTTTTTATTTTCTTTTTTTTAAAAAAATAAAGATAAATTTTGTTACCATATATTTACCTAACTAATTTTATATTCTTAAAAGAGAAAAAAGATAAGTATCTTTTTTTTTAAAAAAAAAATAAAAGTAAATACCTTTGTCACCATATATCTATTTAATTGATTTTATATTCTTAAGAAGAAAAGATATAAAAATTGGTTTCTTTTTTTTAAAAAATAAAAGATAGATTTTATTACCATATCTAATTCTATATTCCTAAAGAAGAGAAGAGATAAGTATCTTTTTTATTTTTTTTTTTTTTAAAAAAAAATAAAATCTATATTTCTAAGAAGAGAAAAGATAGGAATTATTTTTTTTTTTAAAAAAATAAAAGATAGATTTTATCATTATACCTAATTCTGTATTTCTAAAGGAGAAAAGAAATAAGTATCTTTTTTCTTTTTTTTATTTTAATTTTTTTTTTTAAAAAAAAAATAAAAGTAGATACTTTCATTATTATATGTCTATCCAATTGATTCTGTATTTCTAAAGAAAAAGAGGTAAGTATTATTTTTTTTTATTTTATTTTTTTTAAAAAATAAAAGATAGATTTTATTAGTATACCTAATTCTATATTCCTAAAAGAAAGAAAAAGTAAGTATCATTTTTTTTTATTTTAATTTTTTTTAAAAAAAAATAAAATAAAAATAAATACTTTCTTCAATATATAATATTTTTGTTTTATAATATTATTATTCTATTTTACTTTTAGATTTTATCATGTAATAAATTTTTAATTTATATTTTGTCATAAAAAGAGAAAAAAGGTAAGTATCATTTTTCTTTTTTTAAAAAATAAAAATAAATACCTTTCTTTTACCATCCATTATTTATCTAACCAATTTATATTTCTAAAATAAATATATTTTTTTTTTTATTTTATATTTAATTTAATTTTTTTTTAATTAAATAAAATTAAATAATAATTAATATAAAAACACACTTATTAAATATATTCACCTCCATTCATTTTAACTGATTTTTTTTTAAAAATATTAAAATTCATATTAGTTTAAATAATTTGCAGATCCGAACAGATATCTATTTATCTAGAAAAATCATCTATTATCAAAATACCTATTCAAATAAGTCTTAAACAGATCCTACCATTAAGTTTTATCTATTTTATTTTTTTTATCATATAATATTATGTGAAACAATATCTTTTCTCAGATATCACTTATGTAATATGATAAAATTAGTGAAGTCAAATCAGTTCATATATGTTGTAATACTACTTAAATTACTGTTATTTATTCTTTATAGAAATTCTGACATATGCATTTGTAGTTGCCTACTATATATATTAAATAATTTATATCCAATTTTAGAGTAAAGGGTATAATTTGGAAATGTTCTAATTAAGTCTAATTTATATTTAAAACACTTTCCTATTATTGTATTAATTGTATCACAGGATGTATGTAGGATGATCATATCTGTTAATAAGTATTCTGAGTAAAGATACCTGCTACAATTATTTTCATGAGTTGCAATTAGTTGCAACTCTATACCTAGTTGCAACTATTTGTCGCAATGTCACAATTATGGCATAATTATATCATTAATGTAATTATATATGAGATCGGAATATCATCAATAGTTGTTACATATAAAACTTTTTAGTTTTTAAGTAAATATCAAAAAAAAATATTAAGTAATCTTAAAGATAGTAATTAATTACGTATTATATAAAAGAAGAGACATATACTATCTAAATTGAGAGAAAGATTAGCAGTTAAACCTTGAACAGATGAAAACTTTTAAAATAATAATATTTCGCTCAATTTTAATTATATAGATCTATATTTTTAATATATCATGTAACTAATTTTTATCTTTGAGGTTACTTAGTATCATTTTTAATATTTACTTATAATATAGAAAGTTTTATATGTAATAACTTCAACGATTTTGTATATCCGTCCGTTACTTTGCTAATTGTACAAAAATTAATAATATCACGAAAAATCACGTGATAAACGGAAGATTACACACAAAATTTTTATTTTTTTTTAATTCGGGTGCAATTTTATATTAAGATATTTTTATGACAGATAGAAAGTCCTTGTTCTTAGCTACAAGATGATATGTGTTTCATTCCTGTAACATCGATATTCGCGAAGATATTCACGAACATCCGTGAAAATTCTCTGCCATAAATTTTCCGTAATTCCGGCCAGAATTACCAAAATTACGGAAATTATAATCATAACATACAGTAATTATATATAAAATCGTCAATGTTATTACATATAAAACTTTTTATATTATAAGTGAATATTAAAAATGGTACTAAGTAATTTCAAAGAAAAACTTTAATTGCATATTATATTAAAAGGATAGATCTATATAATTATAATTGAGCGAATTATTATTATTTTAAAATTATTTATATGTCTCTTCTTTTTATATAATATGTAATTCATTCTTGTCTTTAAGATTACTTAATAGAATTTTAATATTTACTTATAAACTAAAAAGTTTATATATAATAACTATTGATGATTATTTCCAATCTTATATATAATTACATTAATAATATAATTGTACCATAATTGTAACATTGTGGTAGCATAATTGTGATATTGCGAATTGGTGCAATGTTGTAACTATGAGTTGCAACTCCATAGTTGTAACTCTTGTTACAATTTATTAATTCCATCAGGTATCATTAGTACTGAGCTTGTTTATCTGTTAAAATTTTTAAATTCCATTATTTTTGTTAAGTTTTTAACTTTTTCTTTTATCAGATTTAATTGATGTGATTTTGAGCCTTTCTCTAATATCCAAATATCCAAATAACAAACCACTTCACCTTATTTTTTTTTTGACTTAATTCTTGCTCCCACAAACTTTATTCTTTTCTTGACAGATTTTTCCTTTTGATCTTTGTGATTTCAAATAATAATTAGTTCTGATTTACTAGTATTTATTTGTATTTCTGTTATTTGGAAGCATTCTTCAGATAGCTTTATGATTTGTTTCATGACAGTTTTATTTGTTACAGGTCAAATATAAAAGATATTTCATATCAAAAAGAAATTCTGATTTTTGTTGATTTATAATATAAGATATAATAGAATAATCAATTGTTACTGATTTTTAGCTGATTTATAAGTATAGGAATTATTATTTGATACAGCAATTCTTTTGTATTTGACTAGTGTATAATAATTCATGTTGTATTATCCATATATACTAGTGCTAAAATTTTGACCTGAATGTCTTGTAGCTATATTGATTAAGTAAGTTTTCTTCATATCAAAGTTCTGTTTTAATGAATTTATTGCAGTCAATAACAGGTTGTAGAAGATACACTATAATAATAATGAAATACTATCCCCTTGATCTAGTTCACATTTGACTATATATTCTTCTGTTTTTTCATATTCTATAAAGTCTCAGTTACATTGGTTCTTAGTATAATCTATTTAATTGTAAAAGAGAATTTAATTTTCTGAAGAACATTGTTAGTATATCAAGATCTACTAAGTTAAATACTTTCTTTATATCTTGAAAAAGTATTCATAATTCTCTATTTTTTTTTTCTGGCATCTTTCATGATGTTGTTTAAGGTATGGATTGGGTAAGTAGTTCTGTTACCTGGTAAACTAGCATAATTATTTTGATTTAATATTTTGTGTTCAAATTACACTTGCATACAAAATTATTTTAAAGTCCTGAAGTTGCAATTTTGGAAAAAAAGTCAAAATAGTTTTTCATAGAAGACAAAATTATTTTACTTAAAACTCAAAATTTTTTAACTACCCAGATAAATTCCTTGATTAAAGATACACTTAACTAGATTTTTTTTATTTCCATATATAGAATAAATTCAGAGTAAATTTCAAAAAGATGAAATATTCAAAAAATCAGAAATCAATTTTGAAAACATGTATAGTTCAAATAATATTTTCATTAGTTTGTTGTTTTGAATTTTTATAAATAATTTTCTATTGTTTTCAATAATGTGATCGGTCTTGTTATTTCTAGTTGACCCTCCCACTCTTTTGGTTTTGGGATTAGTACTATAATGTCTTTATTCCATTCTTCCAGTGTATGACCCATTTTTAGAATTGTGTCAAATAAACTTTTTATTTTATTGATTGCCTTATCTCCTAAATGTTTGAGTAGTTCATATGGGATTTGGGACAGGCCCAGGGATTTCTTGTTTACATATTCTCTTATATATGTATCAATTTCTTCTGCAGTTACTAGACACGTGACTTCATTATAAATATTTTCAAACGTAATCCATCTTTGATATTGTAATATGAAATGGTATTTTGATCTTCTAGTTGTTTTCCTCCGAAAATTACTTAGGAGCAATACCTAAAGAAAAAATTATTATTAAAATGCATGATCTCTTTTTCTCGTTAAAAAAAATAAAATAGTGTACCATCTTCATTGGATCTCAATTGTATCACTTTCTTTAACATAGATATCGATTTTTATATTATCAATAGTTATTACTGTAATTTTAAAAGTATCTATAATGGGATCATTAAGTAATAAATTATATTGGGATTGGGATCGTGATAAACCATTATCGTAGAAACGGGCAAAATAAGTGGAATCATCGCCAAGCTTCCTATTTATACTGCAGGGATTTCAGTGAAGCATGTTGCTTGATTACGAATTGGACAAATGTTTTCCATCCTTTTGGATACAATCCGGACAAAATTTGAAACAGCATTGCGATGTTTGAGGATTAGGCTTTAACTCTTTACATATAACACATTGAAATTCACTCGGGTCCATTTTCCGCTTCTCAAAAGATTTCCAAAGAGTAAAGAGGTAAAAATATTTATTATTATTTTTTTTTTTTTGTGAAATATAACTGCTGTATGTGAGAACAAGAGTGCGAAAAATATTTGTGAAAAAAGTTCAGGCGTAAGAAATTCCTCTGTTATTCCTATCAGGGTATCGGCAAAATTGCAGATTATGCAGCAAAAAATACTGAGGTTATGCATTATGCGGTTAAACAACTTGTCAAATTTATATATATCGGCCACCCTCAAATGTGGAAACAACACGACCTTAAAACACGATACGATAGTGAATACAGGCCCAAGCAATATAACGTAAGTATGATGTAACATAATTATATTGTTTCATATTGTTTCCTACCAAAATTGAAAAGAAGAATGAAATGATACAAGATAAAAAAAAAGCAACAAAAATTTTTGAAATCTTGGTTGAAGTAGAAATTCACTAAAGTGGATTGTTGAATAATACCACACTGTGTTACTCCTGGATTCGAGAGACAATGGCAAAATGAAACAATAAACGAATAAGAGCAATACTTCGTTTTTAAACAACATTTGATCAACAAGACAAGGGAATAATACCCTTGTAATTTGTAAACATTACACTGTTCAATACTTAATTCTTAATTCTCAAAATAAAGAAATTATAAAGTTAAAAAATATCTTAAATCAAATATCCGTATAAACCAAAATTACTAAATTAAACAACAATAACAACAAAAATGGAGTACACAAAGAATGAATAAATAGAGAAAATAAAAATAGAATTCGTTTTTGTATTTTTTAAATTATCATGATTTCTTGTATTCTATTCATATAAACTCCGTATTTTGCAAGCAATGTTGCACAATGCATAAAATTTATATAAATTATTTCTAAATTATTTACATCATTGAGATATTGAGATAAAATCCCTAAAAAAAACTTACCTTCATTTCTACAGTATTTTTATATTAGTTATAAATTATTAAATATATTTTTTTTCATTTTGAAATTTTGTAAACATGTTAAATAAATGTTGTTTTTGCATTGGTCTGAGGTAAGGTTTTTACCTTTACGAAAAGATTTAAACGATTTATGAATTTGACACATATATATTATTTATTTTTTTTTTATTTTTAAACTAATAATAATTTTGTTATGATTTTTTATATTTCTACGTTTTTTATAGAACGGCCACTTTAATATTGGCCACTTTTGGAGTTGTAAGTATTATTTGTGAAAAAAAAAAAGATGCCATATTTTTAATTTTGATTAATAATGACTTTTTAATTTTGATTAATAATGACTTTTTAATTTACACACACAACACATAGTTATCGTATATGACCAACGCTTATCGATTTTCAAAAATGGGCGAAAAATTCGGAATGATTTATAGTGTTTTATCTACATATTACATTGGGGCAACAATTGCTTGCATCGCGGGTCTTTATGGTGTGATAAAGGTATTTATTTTATATTTATTATTTTATTATTTATTTTATTTTATTGATTTTTTATTTAAATTTGATTTGATTTGATCAAAGATTTAATAAGATTTAATAATAATAATAATAATAACAATAACAATAATAATAATAATGATGATGATGATGATGATGATGATAATAATAATAATAATGATAATAATGATAATAATAATAATAATATGATATATATTCAATTTTATTTTTTAGAACAAGGTCAATTACGTGAGGCTCTATTCAATCTTTTATTGGTGGCAACTTGTATTGGGATTTTCCGTATCAATTGCCTTTTCCATTTTGGCTTTCTATATTGACAAAGATGTTTGTAAAGGATTAATTGAAAACAAACCACCAGATATGGAATTAGATTTGGATCAATGTTTGGATTGGTATAAAAAGACCGCAGCTGCAATGGTTGTGTTCCTTGGAATAACATGCCTCATTGATGTATGTATAAAAATATTTCATAATATTGCGTAAAATTATGCCATTATTTAATTCTTATATATATATATATATTTGTATATATATTTGTACATTTATTATATATTTATTTTATTTTCTCTATTTTATATATTATTTTTAGCTTCACTTCTGTATGGCAGTATGGGCTTATTATCAAAAACTTAAAGTTGAAAAACAATATGACAATATTCCAGAAAATGGTTATATTGTTTATTATACTCCAATTCCTGCTTATACAGTTTCGTTACCTCCCAGTTATGAAAGTGTACCTCAAGATGATTTCAAAAAATCTCATATTCCCAGTGATTCCAAACATTAAATTAATATAAAAGAAAAAAAATAATAATTTTATTAAATAAATTATTATTATAAATCGGTTTTTTGTTTTTCTTTTTTTTTTTTCTTCTGAATTTTATTTTCCTTCAGAATTTTATTTTATAATATATTTTATTTATCCTAATTGTTTGATCTTGTAGATTATTATTATATTTTTTTTTATTTTATTTTATTTTATTGTCCTTTTAAACAATCCGTAACTAGTTAATTATAGTTGATCTGAATTAATTATAGTTAATTACAATATTTTACAAATAAATAAATCTGACTTGATAACAAGATCATAAAATTATAATTATAATAAAATTTCAAATGTAATAAAATGTAATTATTTATTTTGTATTATATTATTTTATTTATTTACTAATATTACTTTTTTACGTGATTCTTTATATCTTTACATCAACACTCTCTACATCAAACTTTCTACTTCAAACTCTTCTCATTACTTTGTTAATCAAAATCCATTGTTTCATAATTTGATATATTTTTAGAAATAGTTACAATTAAATTTAAAACTTGTAAATGTTCATCACATCCTTCAGATAAACATTTATCCATTTCACCAATATACATTGCTATTTTTGCTTTTTGAATTTCTGTAAATCTATCAGTATTATCATATATAATTTGATCTTGAATCTATTATTAATTGACATTAAATTTATTAGGTTGATTGTTAATTAATTAAATTCTTTTGTAATAGAGAATTGAGAAATAAAAGAAAAAAAAATAATAAATAAAGATGGAATACATACTTGAGATAATAATTGAACAGCAGAATATCCAGATAAAAAGAACTGAGAAACAGTATTTTCAATTTTATTAAATGAATGACTTTCTGCACTTTGAACAAGTTGTTCAATGGCATTAGGCTGTATAAACTAATAATAAAATAAAAATATTAAAGATTCTCGAATTAATAATAATAATATAATAATAATAATAATATATATAATAATAATAATAATAATAATAATAATAATAATTACTCCTGCTAATTCTCTCACAAATTTTAAAGTAACCATTTCATTCTTGAATAATGTATTAGCAGTTTGGAGATAAGTTATTGCTGTTCTTAAATCACCATTAGATATTCTTACTAATTCATCTAATGTCTATAATAAATAATAATTTAATAATTCAATAATAATAATTAAAATAATTTAATATTGAATAATATATCAAATATATATATATATATATATATATCAAATATATATCAAATATAGATTAAATTACCTGAGAATCACAATTCATTCCTTCTTTTGTACAAATCATTTCAAGTCGAGATTTCGAACTTGATGCATCCAATGGTTTGAATCTAAATTGTGCGCAACGAGAGACTATCGGTTCTATAATTCTTTAATGTTATCATCATCATCATCATCATCATCATCATTATTATTATTATTATTATTAATTTGTCATGTAATTTTTAAAATAAAATAAAATAAATAAATAAATTGATATTATACCGAGTGACATAATTACAAATTAAACAAAAACGCGTAGTATTTGATGAATCTTCCATTAAACGTCTTAAAGCTGCTTGAGCATCATAAGTCATTGAATCCGCTTCATCTAATATTATGATTTTATATGGTGGTCCACTATTAGATAATATTATCACAAAACAACAAAAAAAATATCATAATTAAATTATTACAAAACAAAAATATCACGAATATAATAGAATATAATTTGAAAACGCGTTTACCGTGTGTTTTTACTGATTATCGTACGCGCAAATTTCTTTACTTTTATTCTGATAACATCAATTCCTCGATCATCTGATGCATTCAACTCTTTCACTCGAAGTCTCATATTTTCCACTCTACATACATACATACATATATACATAAAATATATAAAATAATTTTGATTAATTGATAAAAAATAATTGATTGATATAATAAAATTAAGTAAAAATCTAAAAAATTCACCCATAAAGTTCTCGAGCAATTGCCAGGATAGTTGATGTTTTACCAGTTCCCGGGGGACCATAAAATAACATATGTGGTAACTGTTATAATTTCAGATTTTTTTATTTATTTTATTTTGTTAAGTAATACTTTTTTTTTTATTTTATTTTGTTAAGTAATACTTTTTTTATTAACATTTTTATCAAAATTTCACGTGACATACTTAATAGCATACGTACATTTTGAGATAAAACCGTTTTTCTTAATACAGCTACAGTTTCTTCTTGGGCACTTACATCCTCTAAGGATTTAGGTCGACTTTTTTTTTAAAATAATATATTAACCAGAAATTCGTGAAACTTGATTTAATTCAAATTTACGCGTCTTACTATTTTTCTGTCCAAGGTTGAAAATTTTCGGAATCTTTAAATACCGTATTTTTTTTCATGAGTAAAAAAAAAAATTTTTTTACAAAAGAATCGACCCTTATCCTGTCACCTGTATAAGCTTTTATCCTGTGCCCTATAAATTTTGATTGGTCCATTATTTGGCAAGTGATCGGAAAATTCTCACATGGGAATTTGGTTATAACATGTGATATTAGGTTTTGTGACGGAAAAATTAAAGCTTGTTTTGATGATTATCATAACTAGATTAGAAATAAAATAAATAGAAGATGAATATAACAAAACTTGCTGAACGGTATTTGTAATATGTATACATATTCTTATTATTTATTAAATTTCCGATAATTAATCCGAAATATTTTATTTTAGTCTTAAAAAACTTTCAAGAGTTGAATTACAAAACTTAGTTTATAGATGTGGTTTAACAGGAGCTCAACACAACAAATTATGTATGTCACATCACCTTTCTCGACACTTGATAGTAACTTATCTTCAGGAACAACTTGAACATACAGTGAAATTGGTTAAATTGAAACAAACAACAAAAACGGCAGCAGTATCAAAGTATAATAATAATAATAATAATAATAATAATAATGAAAATTTAAAAGTCGTGGGTTCTTCTTTGCCTAGATCCATTATATCGATTGATATTGGAATAAAGAATTTGGCGTATATTCATATAACATCAGATTACAAAATTTTAGATTGGAAAAAAATAACTTTGGAACTTAAATCTTTTGAACCCAAAGATATTATTAATCAATTAATTCCTTTGGTTAATCAAACATTTTTATCCAAATCAAATATTAATTATGATAACGGTGATAAGAATAATGATGATGAGAATGAAAGTGGTGATGAACGAGAAATAGTAGATTTATTTATTATAGAACGTCAAAGTTTTCGAACATTTTCTTCAGCCCTCATAACAAATGTGATGACAATAGAATCAACATTATTTACAATTTTAACAATTTTAAGTGGTAAAGATCAACAATTTGAAGTAAAGAGTAGTTTTCCTACAGCAATCTATCAATATTTAAATCGAATGATTAAGAAAGAAATCAATTCCGAATATTCAGGTGACGAAATTGCCAATTGGTTATGTGATTTAGGAAAGAAATCAGAAATTAAAGAATATCTCCTTGGACAAGATGGAAATAAAAGTAATCGAAAGAAGAAGAATTTTTCGAAATTATTAGCTCAATACTGGGTAAAGGATCATGCCAATCTTTGTTCAAAGGAATTAACAAATTATTTTAATAATTCTAAAAAAAAGGATGATCTTGCGGATTGTTTACTTCAAGGACTTGTATATTTAGGATGTCGAAGATTTTCTATTCACGAAGCTAATAAATGGATTATTGATAAAAATATTTAATAATTTGATGATAATTTGATGATAATAATAATATTTTGAAATAATATTAATTTATGTAAAATTATTAAAAATTATTAAATTTATTAAATTTATTAAATTTATTAAATTTGGAAAGAGAAAATACAGAAAATACAAATAATATACAAAAATAATAATAAAAAAAATAAAATAAAATAAAATAACAACAACAACAACAATAATAATAATGTCTTATGAAATAAATAAATAATACTAAAAGAACATCCAAGGTAACAAATAAAAAAAAAAAAAAGCTATTTTCATTATCCACCAACATTTTCATCATTCATCAATCTCATTCTCTCGTGTCGAAGTCTTTCGGTACCACGACGTTTTAATTCAAAAACATCGGATATAGCTTGTTTAAAGCATTGAAAATTATAATCTATTAATCCATGCATTTCAAAATTATCAGATCGTAAAAGACAAACTAATGCAAGAAATCTGAAACAAATTAAAATTGATATATTATATATATATATATATAATATTTATAATAATTTATAATATTAGAGAAATAAATAAATTGAAAAAAGAAATAAAAATGAGAAGAAATGAAATAAAATAAAAATAAAAATAAAATTTACCGATTAACACCTCTGAGACATAATATCATTTCATTGCTCAACTTAATTAATGATTCAACATCATTTGCGGTTTCGGTTATTGCACCATAATTTCCATTTGAATTATTTGTAGTTCCATTTGTATTCACCTGTGAATGATCTTCATTGTATACTTCTCCACGATAAGAATTATTTGTTCTTCTATTAAAAATTATTATTTTAGATATATTTTAAAAGTGACTTTTATTTATTATTAAGTAAGTGAAGAGAAGAAAAAAGAGAAGAAAAAAAGAGAAAGACAATAAAATTTACCCATAAATCTCTGAAATATCAATAATGACATCAATCATATCACTACAAATTTCATAAGATTGCATGTCTACAGGTGAACTATCCGTGGCAATATAAATCTTGGAATTGACATCAAATAAGAATGCTTTCTCTATTCCTGAATTCTGAGACGAGAGAGATTAATCAATTATCAATTAATTTAATTTAATTTAAAAAAATTATTATAAATTATAAAAAAAAATCATTAATATTATTAATTTAAAAATTATTATTATTAATAAAAAAAATTATAATAAATATAAAAGATATAAAAATATATAAAAATAAATTATTTTATTACTTACAGCACATAATATATTTAATAAATTCTCTAAAGTTGGTAATTGTGGTATAAGTTTTTGAATCACTTTACTAAATGCTTCAAAAATTGAATGATCATAAATGCTAGTCAAATAAAAACTTATTGGAACATTTTCCAATCCCAAATCTCCTAATTCATCCGTAGTCCTTTGTTGAATTTCACGTTGAGTATCAATCTTATATTCATCTGATAAAGCATCTACTTTATGTATAAATACTTCAAATATCAAATTATTATTGACATCAAAAGCTCTCGTCACTGTTTGATGAAGTCGTATTAATGCTTCACTATAATCATCCTAATTATTTCATTATTATCATTATTATCATTATTATTATTAATTATTATCATTATTATTATTATTATATTATTATTATTATTATTATTATTATTATTATTATTATTGATTATTATTGTTGTTGTTGTTGTTGTTATTGTTGTTGTTATTGTTGTTGTTATTGTTATTGTTGTTGTTGTTGTTATTATTATTATTAAAAAAAAAAATTCTTTATTATTATTATTATTATTATTATTATTACTGATTATATTTTAATAATTATTTAATTAAATAAAATAACTTACTTGGGCATCAATCACAAAAATCAATGCTCCATATTCTCCAAAAATTACATTTGAATCATATGATGGATCGAAATAATCAATTTGTCCCGGAAAATCCCAAACTTGAAAATCAATGAATGAACTATAAAAATTATTTATTAAATGAAAATTAAAATTTATCAAATCATCAATATAAACCTTATATGGTTAATGATCTACGGAAATTGGATTACGTTACGTTATGTTTTCTTTAACGACTTTATTAGTACTCTCAAGAAAGAGTGTTTCATTTGCTGGCATCTTATGAAAGACCACTTTTTGGATACTAGATTTGCCACTTCTATTATAATCATATATTAAATGTATTAGTTATTCTTAAAATTATATTTATTTTTACATACATATATTTATTTATTTATTTATTTATTTATTTATTTATTTAAAATAGATATATACTGTATATTTTATTTTATATTTTAAATAATAATAATTTATATTTTTGAAGTCTTTCTTACCCACCTCCTCAGACCCATTATCAATAAACGTGGACGATTATCTTGAACAGGATCATCGAGCATTTCGTCTCCGTTTCTAATATAAATAAATATTAAATAAATATTAAATAAAAATAAGTAAAAAGTAATAAAAATGTATCTGATATAGATAGATATATATATATATCAAATAATAATTTTCAAATATATATATATTTATTTAACGAAAACTTACTCTATATCGTTGATTAAAGGATTGGCGTGAAGACTATATTCTTCGTCAGAATGCTAAAAAAAAAAAAGGTAATAAAATTAAAAATTAAATAATAAATATATTAAATATATTAAATATATTAAAAAAAAATATTAATAATATAGTCATCGAATTTGTAATAATAAAATAAAAATTCAGAATTTTACTTACAGGCATAATACTAAATTCAAAAAAAAAAAATGATAATACAATAATAATATATTAAAAGAAGAAGAAAGAGTAGTAAAATGAAGGGATTGACGTAGATATCTTGATTTATGATTATCACTTTTCGCCAGCTTCAAATTCGTGCATAAATTTGTATAATGTGTAATCCAAATGTGTTCAAATTAGATCATTTTCATGTAAACATTTACCTTTTGTCAAAATAAAGAAGTGTTTCCTTAATAAGTAATAAGTTCCGGGTCCCCGAAAAATGCAAAAATGTAAAAAAAAATGTAAGAAAATGTAAGAACATAGTATAATATACATAATAGATAATACAATACGTAATATGACATTTTAATAAGTTAATTAATCAATGTTTAATACAATACTTCTCAAAATTCATATTTATAAAGATTTTTTTCTTTATATTCTTTTATAGATTTGAAATGAAACAAAGATCATTATGAAAGATAAAAGATAAAGGGGAAATAAATAATGAATTGTTTATAACTATATAATTTATGACATATTATTACTTAATTTATTATTTTTAATTTAATTAATTTATCATTATTGGATTATTTTAATAATTTAAATTTTTTTTTTTAATTTAATTTTTAAAGAAGAAAGAAATGTATGTTGACTCATTGGTAAGGAATTTTTAGATCAAGTAAACAAAAAAATAATAATTCTCTAAACTCCAGCTAAATGAGACAAAGTTTTAATCAAGGTGAACTGTGTAGAAGTAAACAAATGCTTACAAAATTTATTATTTTTTATTCGTCATGTTCACTTACAATAAATCAGTTCCCATGAGTACAAGGAGATTTAATATATTTTAATCAAACTATTAGAAATATATTTTAATTCATAATTATGGGAAATTTTTGATAGTCACGCGATGATAATTTTTAATTCATTTCATTCAATAATAATAACGACATTATTGATATCATTTTATTATTATTATTATTATTATTATTATTATTATTATTATAATGTCACCTAAAAAACAACGGAATTCTAAACATTTTTCACAAAAAAAGAGAAAAGAGAGTCCATATAATCTATATAATACATATAATAATAATAATACATATAATAATAATAATAATAATAATAATAATATATTGAACAAAACTCCGAAAATAATAATACCACCAGAATCCATTATTACTCACACCGATTCACCACCAAATATATCAAATATTATATCGGTGACAAAAGGAAAGAATCAAGAATATTTACTTAAAATTACACAATCCGGTAAAATTAGAAATTATGTAGAAAAATGTCTCAATCAATTTCAAGTAAATATTATTTATTTATTTATTTTATTTATTTATTAAGTTACTAAGATTGATCGAATTATTATTTGAAAAGATATTAATTTGTCTAATTGATCTCAAATTACAATTAATTAATTAATTAATTAATTAATTTAATTATATGAAATGAAATGAAATCAAATCAAATAAAAATTAGGAAAAATCTTCAAACATTATAATTCTTTCGGGTAAAGGTACAACTATTACAAAAACAATTTCAATAGCGGAAATAATAAAACGAAAAATGAATGGTAATTTACATCAATATAATCAAATTGGAAGAAATTTTTTAAATATCAAAAATATCATAAGTGAGAGAAGTGAAAGTAATGAAGCGATTACGAATGGTGATGATGAACAATGTAAAATGAAAGATGATGAGGAGGAGGAAGAGGAAGAAGAGAAAAAAATTGAAAATGAAAATGATGATGAAATTAAGTAAATTCTTTTTATTCATATATTAAATTAATTAATTAAAAATAGTATTAAAATAAATATTAATTAAAAAAAATAAATTATAAAAATGGAAAAAAAAAAAAGAAAAACAACAGATAAAAAGAACCCACAACCTACAATTACAATATACCTTTCCACAAATTCCATACCTCATTTAGAAAGTTCATTTGGTTAATTTTATTGAATTTCATCGAGTTTATTGAGTCTCATTGAGCTTATTTTGGTTTATTTGGTTTTTATCTAATTTTATCAAGTTTTTTTTGTTTTTTATTTGTTTTTTTTTTCTTTTTCTTTGGAATTGATAAACTTTTTTAACGCGTTCTTTCCATTTTCTAGATACCAACCACCAATTTTATCATCAACTTCATCAACAATTTAATAAATATTCAAATCAATAATAAAATATGAAATAATAAAAAAATTAGATCAACTGAATTATTAATTTTATTATTTACATATCTTATATATCTTGTACATAATAAAATTACTATTTATGCTAATGTATATACTTAATTTAATTAATGTATAAATAAACTATAATAAAGTTAAATTTCAAATTGAAATTTTATTTACCTATTTCCTCGGGGAGAGAAAATAATCTATGAGGGAATTGATTCAAAAGGTAATAAAATATCTTGATCGGAAGGAGTTTTTAATCCTACCCGATTTGCAGCTTTATCGATTCGCTGTTTTTCAGTAAGACCATAAAGTTTGTTGCTTTGTGCCATCAATTCCTATTTGTTCACATGAACAATTTAATTTATTAATAATTTTGTAAAATAATTTATGTATTTTAAATAATCGATTTTTTAATAATAAATACATTACATACATTATATCTTCGATTGCTTTTTAAAAAACTTAATAAATCAAACGCATCTTGATTGGATTTTACTAATAATTCTTTATCATTTACATTTTGATTTTGTCGAAATATTTTAATCAATTCTAATTTCCAATATGAATTATTGTTTTGTAATGTATACTAGAATATATAAAATAAATGTAATTTAATATAGTAAATAGTTTTAATCGGATGTAAAAAAGGAAATATATTTACTTGTTTATGAACTTCTCTTAATAATTGTCGATAAATTGAAAGAATTGATTTTCTATTCATTATATTCATTATATTCAATATTATTATATTATTTGTAATTATACAAAATCAAAAAAAAAAAAATTATATTTATATATTTATTTATTTATTTAAATTATGGTTACACGACTTTTTATTGTAAAAATTACTTATTATATTATTTACATAACATATTTGAATTAAATTAAATATTTTTTATATACATGCTAATTTCTATTCTAAAAAGTTTAAATGATCAAATTATAAAAAATGTAAAAATATATTAAATAACAATTATTGCAAAGAATTAAGCATAATTTTATTTACTATTCGATAATTTTCAATAATTATTAATAATTGTCAATAATTATCAATAATTTTCAATAATTTTCAACAATTGTCAATAATTTTCAACAATTTTCAAATGGCTGCAAAAATAAAATAAATTTTTTTTTTAAAAAAAAAAAAAAAACTAATAATAATAATAATACCACAAAATTAATACTATTGCTAACAAAACAGTTTAAAACTAATATAACAATATAAACGCGAATATCTAAGAATTAAAATTTTAATAAATTTTAATAAATTTTGATCAGAGAAATTCACAACTTTAAAACTTTAATACATGATATATATACATACCCGTTAGAACTAATACTCCTGCCCTGAACATTAAAACATTATTTTTTTTTAAAAAAAAAAAATGTTGATTTTACTTTTAATATTTTTTAATATTCAAATTAAAAATTTTTTAAATTTTTAATACTCGACTTTGTTCTTTTTTGCTTTAAGAAGACGTCTTCGCTGATCAAGACGTTCTTGTTCATCATCTTCTTTTTTAGCCAATTTACTACTGACTGCTTCTTCTCTTATAACCTCATATCCTGAGGCTTCCATCAAGTCATCATCATCATCATCATAATATGGTCGAGCATTTCTACGTGGAAATATTGATTGAATGAGTGATGATATTTGCCTTTGATCTAATCCTTCCAAATTATTACGATCCGTATTCCTGCGTTTGGCAGGGCGAAAAGGTTCGGGTGAAACCTCTCGTTTTTTACCAACTTTTTCTGAAGGTCTTGATACATTATTATTATAATTTAATGAACCCG
Organism: Diversispora eburnea; assembly: GCA_910592015.1. NCBI lineage: Eukaryota > Fungi > Glomeromycota > Glomeromycetes > Diversisporales > Diversisporaceae > Diversispora > Diversispora eburnea. Next base: position 2,509 of record CAJVPK010000788.1, on the reverse strand, counting down.
ATTTAGTTTGGTTGGATTTTGGTAATGTCGCCTTATTTAATGTATAATTAGATGTTGCGACTTTTGTTATATTTGATTTTGTGATTCCGGCTTTAGGGATAGGTGCTCCTTTATTAATTGAATTTACCGTTTTCTGAACTGATGCTACTTTAGAAGTGAGTGATGATCTAGGTTGAGCGTATCTCGAATTGATCCCTTTGGATTCTGATTTTGATTGTATTGAGTGCATTGGAATTGTCATTGAAATTGCCGCTGATGGTACGGGTACAGCTTTCGGCTTCAGAGTGACTGCTTTTGATGAAACATTGACGGAATTCTTTGAGACAGTTGAGTAATTCTTGTGAACAATTGTAGAGTTGTTTTTTGTTGCATTTGTATTATTAAAAGATTTGGTGCTGGACTCGGATTTAGTGCTGGAATTTGAATTAATGGACTTAGTTCTAGAATTTGTATTAAAAGATTTGGTATTTAAATTTGTATTAATGGATTTGGTCCCAAAACTTGTATTTGTATTAACAGATTGGTGGCTGGAATTTGTTTTAGCGGGCTTGGCACTGAAAGTAGAATTTTCGTTTGCTGATTTGGAATTGTGTGATTTATTTTTATCATCCCATACTCCCATTTCGTCAAGGAATAACCACGGAACTGCCGTGGGCATAGTTTGTTCGTATATCGGTTGAGAGCCGGTTTTAGAGGTTTTGGTGGTCGGTCTTGATTCAGTAACGGTTTGCGGTGGAGTTTTTTTATTACTGACAACTTGCTTGGGCACTGCCTTGTGAGTTGTCTTGGGCACTGCTTTTGCAATTGACATTGACTTGGGTGTTGCGTTAAGGGTTGACTTTGGGGTTGGCTTAGATGTTGTATCAGTAAACTTGCTATTTGAAGTTAGCTTTGGGATTGGTTTTTGAACCGATGCTTGGGATGGTGTTTGAGGGGACTTGGGTTTATTTCCTTTATCTGATTTGTCCCAGACTCCTAACTCATCCAAGAATAACCAAGGGACAGCCGTCGGCATCGTCTGCCCTGGTTTCCACTTAGAAGGATCGTCTGTTGTTATTGTTAGAAAGGACATAATAATGAATAAAATATAACCGGAATATTCTTTGAATTCAAATTAATTCTTACCAGATTTTTTGGTTGTGCGAGCTGCCACGCTTTTTGAACTTTCTATTAAATGATTTAAGTAAACATTAAAATAACTTACTAGAGTAAAACCTATAAATACTTTAAACTGATTTTTGTTTTGGCTTACCTCCAAATTTTTTAGTACTCATATTAACTTTTCGCGAATTTAATTTATAGATATGTTTTAAGTAAATTGTTGAAGGTGATAGAATATTCTTTTTCTTAACAAAGTGGAATAAAGAATAGTGAGCGGAATCACAATTATGCACGTGTCACTATTGTTTCGTTGTCCAATGATAATTATCAAGTGCCAAAAATGTTAATTTTATAATAACAATACATTTTGATCTGAAGTAAATTTTTAACATGGTATCATTTTTTTTAATAACTTATAAGGTATAAAAAGACTGATTATTATCCTCAAAACCCACCAAATAAAATAATCAAATGAAATACAAAAAACGTATGGAGTCTCATGTACGACTTTCAGAAGATAGTAGTAAAAGAATTTTGTATATTATCATCTGGTGAAAAGAAATTCTACTTGACAGAAGACATTGTTAAAGGTGAAATCTCTTTGGAATTCCTTTGCTCCTTATATTGGTTCTTTTAAAGAGTTTAACATGCTATGTCCTAAAACACACAACAGTTTGATTTTGCTTCAGTTGATAGAGTAGAAATAATATAATTATATTATTTCCACTTAGTCTAAGAAATTCAACACTGTCATCATGTGATCTGATGGCAAAAGTTGATCACATCGAGTTAGGTTATAGCACTCGTTGTCACCAGTGGTTCCTGGTTCCCTTGAGGGCAAACCAGTGATGTGATTTAATGTGTCACTACCTTTTGGGAGAGCAATTAAAGATGAGTGTACACTGGTCGAATGATCACCAAAAATCGGCCGTCCGATCTTCAAGTCGCCTGAAAATCAGCTGTCTGATTTGTCAAATCGGCCATCCGATTTTTGGACGATTTTGCTTTTTTTATTAGTAAAACATCAAAACCGTTATTAAGTAAAATTATAGCTAAGAACTAAATACACCTACTGAAAAATTTTTAGACCTAAATCTCACAAATTAAAGGAAAGAAGGACATTTAAATTTTGAATATTCGTTCATAATTTAAATGCCTAGCTTTCCTTCAATTTGTGTGCTTTAGGTCTAAAATTTATTTAGTAGGTGTATTTAGCTCTTAGCTCAAATTTTACTTAGTAACGCTTTTGCGATTTAGTTATTAAATTAAAAACTTTTATATGTAGATACGATCGCTGATTTTATATATAATTCAATATTATATACTGTATATTTTTTTTTTTTTTTTTTGTTCCAGCGAGGCCTTGCCTCAAATTTATTAATTAGAAAAAGAGAAAGTCTTCTACATT
>CAJVPK010000787.1:0-21697 GCA_910592015.1 Diversispora eburnea | reverse complement strand
AAATATAAAATATATACATATATATGAAATTGTATTTATATAATATATGTTATCTAAAGTTGTATACATAAATTTAATATATTCAAAAAATGTATAAAAATATATCTAGATAAATTCGAATAGATATATGTGAATATATTCAAAAAATATATTTGAATAAATTTGAATTATACAGATATATGTAATATATTTGAAAAATATATTTGAATAAATTCGAATTACACAGATATATGTAATATATTTGAAAAATATATTTAAATAAATTTGAATACATGAATATATACAAATATATTTGAAAAAATGTATCTGGATAAATTCGAATACACAAATATATGTGAATATATTTGAAAAATGTATCTGGATAAATTCGAATAAACGAATATATGCAAATATATTTACATATTTATTCAGATAAATTTAAATATTTAATGCGGATAAATGCATGGATGGTCAAATATATCTGAATATATTCAGTTCAAATATATTTGGATATATTTGTTTCTAAAAATTTCCTGATGTAGTACAATGAGAATATAAGTACCAAAGTGGAAGGACAACAAGAATACCTTAATGCTCATTTTATATAAAAGTGTGATGACAACTCTTTGAATTGATCTTTCATAAGTGCCAAAGTATTTTCTGTTTTGTGCTACTAGTATTTGTAGATCTGCTAAAGAGTGCAATGAAAAATATGAGTGCCAAAGTGATTGTCAATATATGCTTGTATGTATTGCCTTCATGAGTGCCAAAGTATTTTCTATTGTACTTTTTTCAACTGAAGATTTCTGGATTTTCTTTCAAGTCAAATTATTAAGTAAATATTCAAGATTTTACATGAGAAAAGGGAATTTTACATTTATTTTCTTTGTATATACATGGTTTAGTTATATATATATATATATAGTACACATTTAATTTTTTATTAACAAAATCTTGAGCTAAGTTCTAGAGTTCTTGTTTTAATATTAATTTCTATTTAATGTATTAAAGTATTAATATTTTTTCCATTTATATATAATCAAGACAATAAGACAATATCAATGGTATAGTTGTGATACATCTTTAAAATAAAATGAAATAATCAAAAATTAATTTCTTAAAAGGTAATTATAAAAACGAATCTTCCTATACGTAATTCAACTAGATTCAAAAATTACATTTATTTATTATTTTATTAATTTTTATTTTATTTTAAGTAATCTTTATCACAATTTTATTTGTGTAATATTACGTTATTAAATTAATGTAAATTCTTTTTTTTTTAAAGTTATATTATACATAAATTATTATCTTTTATGAATTAGAAAATTCAATTTCTAATTCTTTTTAATAGCTTTCAGGATCTACACGTTCCACATATACAATATTCCTTTCTTTCTCTAATAATCTGACAAATTTTTTTTTGGAAAAATTTCTTCAAATTTGAAATATTTGAAATCTTTTAAAGATTCTTTAACTGTCATAGAAAATTTTGCTTGATGTGCAGTTGCTAGACAAATTTGATATGTATTTCTGTTGTAAAATGAAACCAAAAATAAAATTATCATCATTTATTATCGTGATTATGATTTTAGTGCCACGGTATGAGGATCCAAAACATAAGGAATTTGATTTTTAGTATCTTTTGGTAAATAATAACGTCTAATTATATCCTTTGTCAAATTGAATCATGAGATTAGATTAGATGTATATTTTGAAGTTTATAATCAAAAGATGGGTGCGAAGAAGAAAAGAAAAAAATGTATTATCTCTTGATCAAAAATCTTGTACTCTTACTTTTTTTTTTTGATATTTTAGTTCACAATTTACTGGGCATTGAAAATCTGCAAGAATATTTTTTTAGAAGATAATACAGCACACGGAACAATTAACAGCGGGAAGAGCTAAACCCGAGATTAAAGTATTGAACTCGGAAAAGTTAAATTTGTTTTTCGATTTATGTACGTATGTATTTACGGTATTTACGCGTTAATTCACAGAAGTTTATAATAGCAGATAGTACCTCAGTTGTGGAACACAATTTTTTTTTTGGTATTTCCATTTTGAGACTGTGCAGTAAATAATAATATTTCCTATATGATAATTAAGTACTGTACTTAAAAACTTATACATATTTTGTTCTACAAATAATACAAATAAGAAAAAAACAACCTTCTAAAATCAACAATCAAAAAATGAATGAAAGAAAAGGAAGAACAGCCTTTTGTGAATTCTGTGAAAGTAAAATTGAAGTCGAGTCTTTATAATTGAAATGCAAAAATTTATAAAAAGGAAGATATATTAATCTTTTGTTAGATTTCTTTACTGTAAAAAGGATTTTTTTATGTCATGTGTTAACGCACCTTCTAAATTTAAAAGAAAATAATAAATATATAATCTCAATAAAAAATTTTCAATACTGCAAATATACACACTGAATTTTATTATAAAATGATTTACTTTAAAGAATACTTTTATTATTTTTAACGTATTTATGTTGTTGTTGTTAGTTTAGTGTAGAGGTTAGAAATCTATATGCTTGTAATATTTTATATATGTACATGTGTTGATGACGAAATTATATTTTTTGCATATTCTTTTTAAATAAAGAAAAAAAAAAGTCTATATGGTTTTTTTTTATACATAATTTGAAGACATAAATATTTTTAGTTTATAACAACATCATCATGTTAAGAAAGAAAGAAATCTTGTAAATAATAAAAAAAAATAAAAATAAATGAAAGAAAAAAAATGAAAAAAATGAAAAAATGAAAAAAAAATGCTTGAAAAGAAAATGCTATTTTTTAATACAAATGCAATGAAATGAATGCTAAAAAATCTATATTGTTACTTACAAAAACAAATGATGAATGTGTGTGAAGGGGAATATGTGGGGAGAAATATGCATGGGGGAGAATATGAGGGAGAGAAGGAGAAAAGGGAATTATGAATAAATTTATATGCAAATGAAATGTATATGAAAAGTCTATGTTAATATGTATAATCTATAATATGTAGTTAAATACAAAAGGGTTCTATATGTTTATGTGTGTATGTGTGTAATAATAGTTAGTAATAAAATATACTAATAAAGTGGTCGTTGATGATGAAGATGATGAGGATGAGGATGAAGAATAGAATTTTGTCCAGAAGACATAACAAAAGAATTTAAGAATCCTTCGTTAAATTCATTATATTCTAAATCATCATCTTCTAAATAATAAACATTATTATTATTATTATTATTATCTGAAGTAGCATTAACGGTGGTGGCGGTATGAGTTGAATTATCAATTTGCATACTTTGATCGAATTCCATTGCAGGAAGTAAAGTATTAAAGAGATCACCTTCATAAGATGAAATCCATTCTTCATCTCTAGCTGGTGTTGTGGTGTTGGTTGTTATAGGTGAAGAAGTATTGTTGTTGCCGTTGGTGGTGGTGTAACGTAAAGGAGATGGAGAACGTTCAAGAAAATCACGAGAGTTATGATAATAATTATGAGGAAGAGGATGATGATAATTGGAAGTTTTAAATGAAGGACAAGTATTGGTTGAAAGAAGAGGAGGTGAATTTGATTCAATGTAAGGGGGAGTTGAAGGAGCAGAAGAATCACTTGTCCATGAACCAATTGAATCAGCAGAAGAAGAACGATAATGATTCCAAAGAAGAGATGGAGGAGTACGATTACCAAAAGCAGATGTAATATTGGTAGTATTGTTGTCATGAGTTAAAATTTTTGAATCTAATTTCTTGATTACTTTATTATTATTATTATTATTATTATTATTATTATTATTATTATTACTGTTGTTGTGATGAATATTTTTTGATTGCTTCTTTTTAGGAGCAAATTTATAATTAGGATATTTAATCATATGTTCAAGTTTTAATTGTTGAGCACGTTCTCGCCAAAATTGTTTAACTTCTTCTGATTCTTCATTCCACATTTTTGCTGCAATCACTGAAACAAGTTTATTATTCATTCCAGGATTTTCTTCAAGAACTTTATGTTGAATTTGTTCACGATAAGCCATGAAACAATTCTTAGGACGAGGAATGTGTCCATTGTTTTTACGTTTACGCCATGAACTACTTGAAGAGGAACAATTTTTGGTAGATTTAAGAGAAGATCTGTTGGATACTGAAGAAGCAGGAGAAAGAGGAATGGCATTTGCAGGAGGAGAATTTGTTAGAAAACCAGAAGAATTGGTGGAAGAGGAAGAAGGAGAAGAAGAAGAAGAAGAAGAAGAAGAAGGAGAAGTAGTAGTAGTAGGAGATTTGGGTACAAGTAAAACTTCGTATCCTCTTGGAATATGATAAACATCATATTCAGGTTTGTTTTGAGGAGCAGGAGCGATATTACGAAGTTTTGAACCACTTGATTCTACAAAAGGGGTTGATGATCCTGACATGATATTATTGTTGCTGTTGTTGTTAATGTTGTTGCTTTTGTTGGTGTTGTCGGTGTTGATGTTATCAGTGTTGTTCGGGAAAGAAGAAGTATCAGAAGAATTGATGTTTTCGTTGTTGTTACTTGACATTTTGGTTGTTCAGATGTATAAATATATATATCTCGATTATGTAATTTTTTTTTTGTGAAGAAAAAAAAAAAGGAAAAAACTCGTTGTGTAGTTGCTCACAGAGCAAAGAAATTTAATAGTTCAAATTTGGATGAGAAAAAAAAGAGAAGGAGTCGTGGTATTTATATATAATTAAAGAACACACAATGATGTCGATAATGAGTACAGTGAAATGAAACGATGTAAAAGTGGGAAAGAAAAGATGAGACGGTGTAGATCCAATTAAAATTAAAATTAAGATTCCTCTTTGTATAGTTTATATGTATAGTTTATTTAATAAAATTAAGATGTACATTAAATTAACTCGCATCAATTTAATTTTATCATTGTGTTCGGTACACATAACATGCTCGGTACACATAAACACACAAAACAATATACCTAACAGACTATTTAGATAAAAAATAAAAAATTACCTTGTTCTTAGACTTGTTTGACATAAAAGGAAATATAAAAGGTGAGGAGAAGAAGAAATAATAGTGAAATTAGTGAAATTAGTGAAATTAAATTGAAATAATTGAAATTGAACTTATGAAAAAAAAGAAGAAAATTATCTATTATTAGTTTAAAATGATCGAATGACGACGAAAGAGAACTTTTCCGGATCCTTTAGAAAACACACACGGAAAATAAATTCTGCTCCGATCATGTATACATATGTAGTGTGTATAACTTGTACGTTTAACTCACTTACGTTTTATTGTTTTATTCTCTATATTTTTATTTTCCCGCCATTTTCTTTTTCTCATTCATTTCTCGCACCCCTCAACTTCCCCTTCCTCTTTCCCTTTTTTTCATCATCCTATTTTATTATCTTCTCTAGTAAATCTTTATAAAAAAATCTCTGAAATTTCAGTAGTGAAAAATTTTATATAATAATATTTATTATAAATTGTAATAAATAAATAAATATAATGAATTTATAAAATATATAGCGCACAGTAGATATGCAAAAAAATATTTCTCTAATAAAAAAATTTCCTAAACAAGGTTACAGTTTTTTGTCATGTGGAAAAAGATTCCGAAAAAGAGCAACAAACAATGTGATAATGAAAAAACAAAAGTTAAGATAAAATTTTTCTTTTTTCTCCATCTTTAGTTTTACATTACATACAGCGCAGGTAGGTGATACAAATTCTATTTATTTTTTTATTCTATTTTAGAGTTTTAAAATTAATAAAGTTAAAATTTCTTTTTTAGATAACATAAAACAAAGAAAAAAAATTTTTTAATTTTACATGAGAAAAAAAAAATGGTATGATATTAATGGTAATAAGTTTACGGTAAGACAAACAAAATTTTCATTATGATGATGATAGTTTATTGTTGGTTACTGGAGAATCTGGTTAAACTATTAAAACAAGTAACATGTGTACATGTATATATATATACTATGTAATACTGTTTTGTGATGTACAGTACATTTTGAAATTTTTTTTTTTTAAAAAACACTTTTGTTACCTTTGTTAAAAATGGTTTTGACTACAGTAATTTCTTTGTATTTTTTTATTTATGAAACGAACAATCAAACACGAGCCAAACCACGAATGAACGGAATGACAATAATATCATAAAATATTTTGACATTAATTATACATAGATGTACTATACATTACTCTAAATTTTCGTTAAAATACAATTAAACTACTATTAGATTACATTAAATTACATTAGATTACATTAGATTACATTAAATTACATTACATTTACATTAAATTCTACTAAACCAACTATAGTGACAGAATAATTATTATATAGAGGAACCAATTTTTTTTTTTTTAATTATTGATCGTAGTAAATTTCATTTTTTTAAAAAAAATATTAATGCAATAAATAATATTATTAATGTTATTAAATTAACATAGAAAGATATATTCACTTAATAAGTGTACAAATGTATGACGTATATCAAAACTATGAATTCTTGAATTCTTTTATTTACTGTCAATGTAATTATGTTTTTACGAATGTTTTTACGTTTTATAAATATTTCATGAATGTTTTACGTTTTATGTTGCAAAACGAATATAAAGAGTGTGGGGTAAATGTGGTACAATTAATGAAATAAGGAAATTCGTAAATCTTGAAATTTCTTTGTTACTAAATCTTTGTTTAAAATATTTTGTGTTAAAATCTTTGTTAAAATTAATAATAATATACAGTACAACGAAATTAAAAAAATAATATATATAAATAAAGTACAATGAAATCTTTTTAATAATTAAATAATTAAATGTATATATGTAATATTGCGTAATATTTTGTTAAATGTAATGTAAAATATAATTATTTGTTTGTTTTTATATTTGATTTTTAGATACGTTATACGTCACTTATCGAAACATTTTATCAGAACAACGACACTCGCGTTTTGTTATTTCTTTGATCTATTAGAAATTATTATAATTATTAATATACTGAAACGAAAGTAAGAAAAAAAAATAACACAGTAAAATTTATAAAGAAATAATTTGATTTATTGATTTGGTTATAATTTTAGTTTTGTCGTTGTTTTATTATTATTTAATTTACGCGATTAAACAAAAAAAAAAAAAAAAAAGAAGTTCAATTCTTTTCTTTCATTACTTACTCAAAAAGTATAACAACCCTGGAGGATATAAATAAATTAATTAATTAATTAATCAATTAATTAAATGATTAAATAAATAAATATTTATTTATTTATTTAAATAATTCAATATTTATTTATTTATTTAAATAATTCAATATTTATTTATTTAAAGAATTCAAATTTTAGTAATATTAAGTGACGCATAAAATTCCCAATATATCTTTTTAACCTCATTAAACTTGTTAAACCTTGCTTTATTAAAATTAATTAAACTTAATAATAATAATAATAATATAAGTGATCATATTTACCCTGTTAATATTCCCAATTTATTATTATCCATTGTCTCTCACCGTATTATTCGTCCCTTACCTGCTTTTAATATGATTTAAATTAATGACCCAAATTAATTAATTACTAGAATAATATTGTAAGGGACACAAATAACGAGACGAGGGACGGGGACGAATAATGGTAACGGACGAATAATATGGTAAGGAACAAATAATAACCTATTGAATTGATATTAATTTAATTTTTTTCTTCAGTCTAAGTTTTTTTAAAAAAATAATTAATTAATATTTCACATGATTGATTATCTCTGCGTTGTTATAATGTAAAAAAAAATTATTAGAATATTATTTCGCTAAAGAGAATAAAATATCAAATAATAATAATCATCATCATCATAAACATCATTATTATTATTTTAAAGAAATCAATTTCTTTTATTATTATTGATGAGAGAAATAATGAAGGAAAGAGATGATGTTTATATAAAAAAAATTTCAAATATTACGACTTTCAATTCTTTACTAAAAATTGATATATCAATTTTTTTCTTTATTTTTCTTTTTATTATTGTCCTTTTCCTCGCTTGCTTTTGTTCACAAATAACGACAACAAGTCAATCAAATATTTTATTTTATTTATTTCTTCGCTTCAAAAAAAAAAAAAAGATCTTTATCTTCTTTTCTTATTTCCTTTATTTGGTAAATTTTAATTCTCTATCACCATTTATAGTTTGATTGATTCTTAATTTGAATCACAACTCGCTTCTGTTTTTGTTATATAATAAATAATAAATAATGGGTGATAAAGTGACACATTATTATGGGAATATTTTTTATCGTTTCGTTATTATCAAATTTCGGGGTCAAAATTCCATATACAGTATAGCACGTGTATATGATATTCTCCATTATTACAGAACTAAAAATATGTTATATTATTATGATTTTATTGATTGGACTAATAGTTGGCACCTGATTATATAACCAAGTAATGTGGTTTCTTCACATCTTTTTTTTTAATTGTTCGGAATGTAACGTAGGACCTTATACTTTCACGACATATGGTAGAAAATTTTACTTTTACGACATAAGATAGAAATTTTTTGATACCCAAGTTCCGTTTTTCCGTTTTGATGTTTTATTAGTATGAATATCAACTAATTGCAAATTGTGCAACATAAAAAAACAAAAAATAAAAATTTTTTTTTTTATATTTATATACCTTATTATCTTTTAAATAGTTAGTAGGTTTCAAAAAAATAAATAAATAAATACCAACAATTTTTTTTGTTAATAATATTTTATTGGGAAATAATTTTGAATTATATATTATATAAACAATTTAAATTTAATTATTAGCGTATTTTTAAATTATCATCTTTAATTGTCCGGAACATAGGACATTATTAACCCGTATAGATTCTTATCCCTTGTCCACAGTGGGTTTGTCGGGGGTAATATATTTATCACACCTAAATATCCCTGGGATAGAGAATTTTTTACACGTGGAATCATATTAATCAACCTGCATTTTCACATATCATTTATCACATGAAAGGTAGTCGGCGATAAAATTGGGGAAGTAGTTAAAAATAAGAACCAGTCAATTTCATTAATAAAAATTGGGATATATGTAATATAATATTTATTAGCAAAATCCAAAAACATAATAAATTTAAATAAATTTTTGTTTCTTCTTATATAAAATTATTTGTAAATTAAAGAAAAATTTATCTTGATTTTAAAAGTAACCAAACAACATATATTACTGATCATATTATTTATTTTATTATTTATTTTAAAAGAACACAATTTGGTTTAAAGGAAGTTGGATTTCAAAATGATAAAAAAAACTATTAAAATTGACCTTTGTTACACAAATCATGGCAAAGGTATTGTTTTTATGGTTATTTTTTGATAAATCAAGTTATTTTTTTGATGCATAAACATATCAAAAAATGACCATTTTTGTTACACGAATTTGATGTATCAACCATAGGGTGTCTCAAAAACGATACTTTAGCCAAATCATGAATTTAGTAACGTGAATGGACTAATTTGTCACGTGACTTATAGAATATATATATATATATATATAAATACCACATGACCATCGAATATTTAGTTGTAAAGTATCAAAATGGTTAAAAGTTCCGGACCGGCAAAAAGAAATATTGACAACAAGAATAACTAAATATATGAACCTCAGCATTTGTATTTTTAATAATTCTATAAATAACAAGCCCAAAAATTGTATTCCTAATAATTCAAGACTTACATATAACATAACACAATTAAGTTAATTATAATTACAATATAATATATTTATTCAAATAATAAATTTTGATTGATCATCAACAATTTCTAATTTTGAAATAATTTTTGAAATTTATAAAAATTAATATCAAAAAGTACACTTGTCAAATAGGATTTAATATAGGATTTCAAAAGATTTAGCAAAATAAATGAATGTTTGTTATATTAAAAAAAATAATTATAACTTACAATTTTAATCAGGTTTAAATTCAAAATAAAGGTCAAGTCCGTAGGGGTTTGTAAACCTAATAGTTATTAATAATAATCATAAAATCCATCAAATTTGCAGAGTATTGCAATCTTTAAAATATTGCATCGGAAATTTTTTAGGCGTAAATCTCCGTAATATTACGGAACCTACGTAGATTTACGCAGATTTACGTAGATTTGTGAAGTTTACGTAGTTTATATTTTACGTAAATAAATTTACGTAATATTATATGATCCGTATAATATTACGTAAATTTACTTACGTAATTAACGTAATTATACGTAAATTTCGCAAATCTACGTAGGTTCCGTGGACATTACGTAATATTACGGTTTAGAAATTTTCCCGACGCCTAGCAAAATAGAAAATTTTCAAAAAAAAATTTATAAAAATTTAGACTCTGTCAAGCATTCTAAAACCTGCTTTTTTGTACTACATATATGCATGTCAACGTCAATGTCAAATTTGTCATACATTTGAATGACAACTTTTTGACATATGCTGTGGCACACAAACCTAACACAGATAACACTGACTTTTAATAAATATATAAAAAAGGTCTCTTTTTTTAATTCACACCAAGAAATGTTCTAACTAACTAAAAATGCATATAAGTCTTGTGATTCTGCTTACAAATATTCCTTGAATCAATCTTTCACAATAGTAAATCAACCACATTCTAGTATCAAAGAATGTTATATTGTCGAAATTTCAAATATTTCCAATGAGCTATAATTTGTTAAAATCCAATTAAAAATAATAAAAAAATCCGGGTCATGACCCCGATCTAAACTATCCGACCCGTTTAGAAGGAATTTTTTTTTAAGAAATAACAAAATTACTAACTTATCTGATCTGATAGTAATAATAATAATTTAACTTATTTGTGAAGAGTTATTTTTTTTTTTTTGAAATGACTTTAGCTTAATTTTTATTTTTTTTTTTAAGTTTTTTTTTTTCGTAAGGTTGTAATCACAGTAAAAAAAATTCGCCGGAGTTCGATGATAGGAAAATTTTTTAATTAAACCCAACACAAGGTTTTTTTTTTTGAAAAAAAGAAGAAATTTAAATGAGCAATAATCATTATATTGAAGTGGGAAGGAAGTTTTGTCCAAATTGTTTTTTGTTTGTAATATATTATCTATTTCATGGCAGGCAGTGGTAAAGAAACTATCAATTATTAAGCAATATAATTTTTCTACAAAAAAAAAGGAAATAAAAAGGGAGGGAGCAGAAGAAGAAAAAAAAAATATTAACAAGAAAAAAGAATAAAATAAAATAATGATGACATTATTCAAATTTTTGATCCACGCGATTTGTTGTTTTTGAGCGATCGAATAAAAGAGAAGGATAAAATATAATTAATAATCTTAAAAATTCTAATTTTAGATATATATATATATATATATATTAATTACATAATATTAGAAAACATATTTACATAATTCTTATTCATGGCTAATCTAAAACTTATTAGGAATTCCTTTATTTACATAAGAAAAATAAAAAAAAAAAAATTAATAAAAATGCGATCGCAATTTTCGATTTTTTCGTTTTTTTTTTTGAAAAAGAAAATTATAAAATAAATCTATGCAAAAAGGGAGGGGGTAAAAAAGAAATTAAAAAGAAAGAAAAGAAAGAAGGAAATATATATGGAACATATGTATATACACTCATAAAAATTGAAACCTAACATTACAAAAGAGTAGGTAGATCGAATCTGTTAGGATCAGACTGACCTACAGCTGGAATTGGTAAAGGTAGAGTACGGTGATGAGAAGTCTCCGAAGAGAAAGAAAATGTGTAATTTAGTGATGGTTGTGGTGATTGATGTTGTTGAGAATTTGACAACCACGATGGTTGAGGCTGATAATCCCGAGAACATTCGATAGGATGAGGACGTTCATAAAATGGTCTTATAGGAATTGGCGCAATAATTTTGCCTATACTGTCTAAACCAGAAGATTTAGAAATAATAGTAGTAGCAACACCTGTTGTTGTGGATGGTGAAATTGAAGAATTTGATAAAATATTATTATCAAAAGAAGAGGAGGTAATATCAATATTCTTATTATTATTATTATTGGAAGATGGTAAGCTACTACTATTAGGTACTGAAGCCGCAACTTTTTTTGATGATTCTTTACGAGATCGCTTTAATTGACAGGATTGTACATGACGGGATAGGTGACCGTGTCGTGTAAAGCTTTTCGTACACCCCACAATTGGACAAGCAAATGGTTTTGTCCAATTTGGAGGATTTAATGAAGTGGATTCGGTGAAAATATAAGTAATACGAGAGGGATTTGATTGAATTGGATGATGATTTCGTATTAAATAGGTAGTATTCCGAAACGACACTGCAACCATTCTTCTATTACGATTTGTAATCCTTTTAAAACTATTTTCATGAATTTTTTTATGTCTGGTTAATTCATCAGATCTGGAAAATTTCTTGTCACAACCAACCCAATCGCATACATGTGGTTTTTCTCCAGTATGTATTCGAATGTGTCTATTCAAATGTTCCAATCGCTGAAACGCTTTCTGACACGTATTGCATTTGTAGGGGCGACTTTTAGGTCGGGCATTAGTGGTAACATCATTTTTTTGGTTTTCATCATATGAATTTATAAGTATTGAGGAAATATTAGACATCGTAATAGAAGTTCGTTGCGGGAATAAAATTAAAGAACGAGCTGCGGCTGCTGCGCCAGAGATAGATAGATTTATAGCAGGAATGAAGCGTGCTAATTCCCAGCGTACAATCAAGGTTTAAATATAAAGCACCTTCTCTTCTAACATATATATATTTTGTGTGTCATTAAAAAATGCATGAGGAATATATATATATATTGAATAATTTTAAATGTTATCTAATAAAAGAAGTTTTAAAGATGCATATAAATAAAAAAAAAAATACCGATACGGTATTCAAATGCAACGACTTAATTTGGATTAAGATAATGAAAATCATTCTATATATTCTCTATCTTATGTCAGTTCCATAATTTAGAGTTTCACAACATATTTGATACCTGCCACGTTTATTTTATTTACTTTTATTTTTTGATTTTTGATTTAGCAATCACGAGTAAAAATTTTAAACATTGGAAAAAAAATAAAATTCCCAGGGAATTTAGATAAAAGTCAAAGTTATATAATTATGCAGATAATAATGAAATTACTGATAGTTGGTATCAAATTAGGTTGAATTGGAAGAATTTCTTTGTTAAATTTCTAATGAAAATTTTTATCTTACATTTTTCCATGTTTGAAGGCAGGTGGCATCCTCATGAGGTTGCCTAAAATGTCACCATATCTTACATATACGCATGAAAAATTCAAATTTAGGTTAAAGATTAGAAAAATATGCATAAAAAATGATACATATTGTTCTTTATAGATATGCATACATATAATGTATTTATATAAACATATTGTATATTTTATTGTATTAAATTAGAATGGGGATATATATGTTAAGTTGTTTATTTTAATGTGTACTACGTTTCAAGATTTTCACCTAACAACAAAGCTTATCTTTCGTTTGCTTTTTCCAAAATAATTAATACAAAATAATTAATTAATATAAAAAAAAAAAAAACCAAATTTTAAATAAATAAAAAAATAAACGATAGAAAATGATTAAAATAAGTAACAATTGTAAAATGTCAAACTTCCCATCTCACATATTATTATTTTTCACACATTATTGTTTTACATGATGTCATTCTTTCTTGCATTTATTATCGGACCATATTCAGATTTACACATTAAAGATTACGCACGTATTGAATTATTGAATGAATGCGATACATAAATTTAGATTGGGTTACTCAAAATACAAATATATTATTATTATTATTATCTGTCATTGTTGTTGGAGTAATATTATTGATTATTTGTCATTGTCATTGTTATATATTTTATTATCGGTTATTATCAGTTATTATTGGTTATTATCAGTTATTATCGATTATTATCAGTTATTATCAGTTATTATCAGTTATTATCTTATTATCTTATTATCTGTTCATTGTTATTACTACTGTGTATTATTATTTGTTATTACTACTTTATTATTATTTGTTGTATTATTTGTTATTATTATTATTATTATTGTATTATTTGTTATTATTATTATTGTATCATTTGTTATTATTATTAATTTATTATTTGTCATTATTATTGTATTGTTACCTGTTATTATTATTACCTTTCATTATTATCTTTTATCATTATTTGTTATCATTATTTGTTATCATTATTTGTTATCATAAATAGAAAGATATTTATTTTATTTCTAAATTTATGATCAATTTAAGGTTGATAAATATATTATTTATTTTTATGATTTTAAATATAATTATTTGAGCTTAAAAGTTTAATTTATCATATTTTATTTATTACATGTATTATTATCATTACTAAAATTGACATCGTTCTTGTTGTATTTTCCTTCACTTTTCTCCACCACCACCAACTACACTATTTCTATTTCCTCTTTTTTTTTCCTTATCATAAAACTATTCTATATCTATAATTGATGTTACACGTCAATGAACGTCAATGAACGTCATTGAAGTTATATATTGATCTTGTACGAAAAAAGAACTCTTTATATCTTTATTTTTAATAGGTTATTTAAGTCCAACATAACTTAATTAATTGTCTATATTTGGTAACAACAGTACAAATTAATCATAAATCAATAAATTACCATATCCTTAATATTCATTCACAACCCAATTCAAACTTCATTCAAATCCATCGTTTTTCGTATCCATTCGTATCCATTGTTAACAACAATGTAAATTTCTTTGTTTATATTATGCACGATAATTATATAATGAATGATTATGCGATACTAGCATAATATGTATCCGATAGAAAAGTCATGTGACTTTCGTTTTAAATTATATTCTTTTTATGGTTATATAAAATATAAAATCCACAATATTCTTTTTATGGTTATATAAAATATAAAATCCACAATATTCTTTTTATGGTTATATAAAATCCACAATATTCTTTTTATGGTTGTATAAAATATAAAATCCACAATATTCTTTTTATGGTTATATAAAATATAAAATCCACAATGTAGTTGGGTGATCCCAGCCACAATAAAAGTAACAGAGCCACATTTAATATTAACTTTATTTAGGTAAATTAACGTGGCTAATCTTTATTATTAGTATATAACCCAAATACATGAAAATTTTCAGACAATTCGTTCGTTGGTACTTGAAATAAATAATAATAATAATTGATATTTGAATGGTAAATTTCACTCTTTATATAGAAACCTGAGTAATTATATACATATATTTAAAAGATACTACAAATTCTTTCATCTTTAACTTGAATGACTGTGAAAATGACAAAGTTACAAATCAAAATCAAAAAAAAAAAAAAAAAAAAAAAAAAAAGGAAAAATCATAAATGTCAAAAAATAAAATTTAGAAAAAAAAAAATATAATGGTAATGTAAAGTAACTTATAATCAAAGTAAAGTGAAAATATAAAAGTTCACTTATAATAAAACTTAGACATAACTACAAATAAACTTGAAATATAACTTGATGTGTCAACTTTTAGTCGTGGAAAATAAAAATATGATGCTTAATTGCCTAACAAATAGGCACCAAATCCAACACTAACAACACCAGCAAACATCCCAATCATTGTAGCCGTAAATCGTTCCCATTTTCTACGTTTATTTGCATGATCCTCCAAAATTGCTATCTTTTCTTCGAGCTCTCTTACTTCATCCCTCTTTACTTCTTCAATTTCTTCATGCTTGCGTTTACGTGCAGTCGTAGTAGTAGTAGTAGAAGTTGAAGTTAAAGTTGTAACTTTAATAGTTTCATTCATATATGAGGGACTTTCAACATTATTATTCACTGGAACAAATTCTTCATTAATTTCCTTATCATCTTTATTTTCTTTACGTAAAACTTTGGAATGCTTTAATTCTCGATATGTTTGTGTTCCCTTCTCTCTAACAGAAATCGGTAGAGGCGGTACAAAGGTATTTTTTTGTAAAGAATTTCCCATATTTTCCGTTGCTTCAAACGGTGGTGGTGACGGTGGTACAAAAGGTACTTGACGAATAAGTTGCTTATCATGATCATCATTATTATTACCCAAAAGAAAATCTTCTGGAGAAATAATTTCTTCTTTCACGGGAGAAACTTCGAATCTAGTAGTATTATTTCTATTATCTAAAGGTGCTGGTCGTCTATCCTGTTTCATAGCAGTAGATATTAAAGATTTCTGTTTTACTACAGACACGGAAGTCACTGCAGAGATTAAAATCACGGATACCATATTTATCATATTTTCAATAATTAGTTGAAAAATCAGTTTAGTATATATTTCACACCTAAATTTTAGGAAAACAAAATAAATAATTCTTACACTCATTTGTTGAATTGGCTTCGTGTAAATTTGATACCGCTACATTTCTTGGAAGAACGTGGATGACAGAATTAGTAGATTTGGGATCCTTTAGGACTTCTTCAACTTTCCTAAAATAATATACAATAGAAAATAATCAAAAAAAAATTTTTTTGAACAAAAAAAAAAAAATTCAAAACTATTATTATTTACATTGGCATAGGAACAGCAAAATTATCTGTTGTGGTAGGTTCTTTCGTTATGTTAGATGACACTGCAGGAATTTCAAGATTCTCTGCAGGCATTACTTGTGGTAATTCTCTGTTTTGTGATGCGCCATTAGCAGCAATTGGTATCGGGGGAAGTTCTCTTTTTTCTTTAGGATAGAATACATAGGCAGACAAATGTTTATATAAACCTAAGAAAAAAAAGAGATTAGTTAAAAAAAAAATATTTTATATCTAAAACCAAACATTATTATCCATTATTAATTAATTTTATTCAATATTAAATCTCGTACTTTGGTTACGTCGAACGCTATGTCCGAAAGTGATTACATCTCCATGTTTCAATTCTTTCCATTCGCTATCTTGAGAACCGTCCCCTAGACGTGTACTATTAACAAAAGTACCATGTGTACTTTTGGTATCTTTAATTAAAATCTTTAATTTATTATTAATTTAAAAAAATTAGTTTTATGATAATTTATTATTATGACAATTTTAAATATATAAAAAAGAAAAGGAATTACCTTGCCATTCGCCTCTTTAAGCATTGCATGTTCTCGTGACATAACATCACAGATAAACACTCCATTCTCAGCTTTAGCTTCTTTTTGATTCCTGCTTCCGCTAACTCTACCAATTTTAATTTCCTGGTCTGGCAAAAAGGTCAAATGTTTTGGACTAAAGACAATTGAATCGGTAAGAGGAAATAGATTGACGGCTACAATTCTTGTAGGCGCTGGTGATTCATTAGGTGATTGTGAACGGGATCGAGGAGTAATATCAATTGCTGGCAGCGAATCCTTCTGTTTAGTATTATCTAATAATTCTTGATTTTCATTATATTCGTTATATTGAATATCATTAATTGGTGTATCTCTTTCAGCCGTAATATCATTAATATCATTATTTTTTTCAGCCTAAATTTTTTAACCAAATTATTATTCATATTAATATTAATATTTAACACACACCAAAATCTATTGATATATATTCCGAAATAAATTACAAAATTTACCGTGATTTCAACAAAATCTGTTTCCTTCGCAGGCTCAGGTGGGACGTTATCGATATTAGGAGGATCCAAATTGGGTTGTGTTATTTCGGGATCTTTAACCATGTTATTTTCTTGGATTGGCATCACTTGAGGTATTTCTGAAATAGCAGACATTTTATCTTTGTAAAAATATTTTTAAGAAGTGTCTAATGGTTCAAAAAGAAAAAAAAAATGTGAATTTTATTATTCTGTTTGTTTTTATTACGTATTACATTTAAAATTTTCTTTTTATCTTAAAACCGCGTTTATCCACCTTTTAATGATATATTTCATAAATATTTACAAAAGGCGACACTTATTTCAGACCTGACCGTAATAATAATTCTAAGCAAAGGACACTTATTTTCTCGAAAGTAGCACTCAAATTGTCATTAGTAAACTGCGCCCCTTCACTGAATTTCACTGAGGCACGCTCAACAAATCAGATATGAAATGATATTCGGTGGCTTAGCTCGGAGTTTTTTTAAACTATTTCTCCGGAAAATCGAAAAAAGCCGATTTCGTTATATTATTCTTTAAATTACGGATTTAGAGAGAAAATTCTTCTAAATTACAGATTTTAATGAAGTTATTCTTTTAAATCACAAATATTATTAAACTTACATCTCTTATTATTAGTTTCTTATCAAATTTCCTTTTTCTTTTTTTCGCGTTTTTGTCAACTTAAATCGGATCAAGATTTCACAAATAATAAATATAGAATTATTAAAAATGTCCATCTTTTAATATCACTATATTTAGATAGATTAATCACATCACACCAGAGAACTTTACAAATTCTAAGAAAAAAGAGTTTATTTAGATTTTTATTTTACACTTGGGTCGACTCTATTGATTGCATTTAGAAATGAAAGAAAATAGGAATTGAAGATTTTGCAATTTTGTAATTTATAATTATTCAATGTTTCTATTATTATGTAATATTAAATAAAGGTATTTTTATATATAAAGGTTTTTTATTTACTATAAAATATCAAAAATAATACTAATCTAATGATAACACTTATCATAAATTGGAATTTAAATTTTATATAATAATTAAACTTTAATCTTTGAATTCTTAAGTAACAAGTTTACAATGGATTTTCAAAATTACTTTTGACATTTAATTAATAATCACAGTAATATTTTCAAAATTCAAACCTTCTAAATAAATTTTCAAAACTATTAATCTTGAAATTAATTTAATAGTAAATTTACAAGTATTTTATCATTAAGATACTTGTTGATACCTTAAACTTATGATTTTTTAGAAGTTTATATGCTATATATCTTTAAATATACAATTATAAATAATTTTATTAACCGGAAATGACATAATTATGTCATTTCCAGTTAGTCTAGGTTATTTCCAATCAGGCATGTGTCATGACAACAGAAATATAACACCGTCATCATGTATCGTGACAACAGAAATGTGACACCGTCATTATGTCATGTGACGTGACAATAGAAATGTGACACCGTCATCATGTGTCGTGATATATGTTTTATGACACATTTTTAATGACCCCTGTGTTCTAGCTTATATATTAGATTAATGCTTTTGATCAATTTCCTTTTAAAGAATGTTGATGAGTTAGATTATGATGAGTCAATGTAATTAGGTGTTATATTTTATAATTCTTGACACACTTGAGTAATGTGTATATTACAAAATTCAAGTTATTCAAGTATTTACTTATATAAAATTTGTATATCGGATTATTGTTTTCAATTAGATTATAGCAAGTAGAAATAATATAATTATATTATTTTCACTTAGCCTAGGTTATTTTATTTAGGTATATATTATGACAGTAAAAATTTGACATCATCATCATGTGTTGTGATAACAGAAATATGATACCATCATCAATATTGTGATATATTTTTTATATACATTTTTGATAACAGAAATGTGACACCATTATCAGACTTTGATAGGTAAATGACTTGTATACTCTTTAGAAAATCAAATTCAATATTAATAATGTTTTAATCACTTATATAAATTTTTGTTAAGAAATAAATAATAGTTTGTAAAAAAGTTCAAAACAAATAATAGTTTTTGAAAAAGTTTAAAACAAGAATGTTATTCTTCACTCTCTATTTTTATTCAAATAAAATGCTTTCTAACCTTAAAAAATGAAGTCCAAAAAAAATATAATAAAAATTAATATTTAGATAATAACAATTATAGGAATTATAGGAATTATAGTATTATAAAGACTATAGGAATTATGGAGGTAAAAAACTCACCTTGTGAAGAATAACTTTTTTCCTATTATTTTATTTAATTCAATAATTTTACTTTTATTTATATTGCTAAATGAGATTTTCTCAATTTTTATTAATAAATTAATAATAAAATACATATATATATATATATTTTATATTATTATAATTTTTTTTCTAATCTATTATTAAATAATTAAATTATTTTTTTAAAAAAATAAAATATTAAAATGTTAAATATGACTATAAGAGTAATCAAATCCTTATAGAAGGAAGAGAAATTATTATGTTTTTCAAACTTGAACTTGTCTATTGCTCATTAAAAAGATATGAATTTGTCATCTCATTTAAGAATTTGTTTTGCTCATTTAAAAGACATGAACTTGTCATCTCATTTAAAAGTTTATTTTGCTTGTTTAAAAGATATGAACTTGTCATCTTATTTAAGAGTTTGTTATTACTCATTTAAAAGATGTAAGCTTGTCTAAAAATTTTTTAATCTGAAAACTTGAATAACTAAATATTATTGATCAAGAAAAAAAAATATACTATATATTCAACTTAAAAAATAGATGAGATATTTGTGAAGAATATAATAAATTTCAAAAACACTTTGGTTCATCCTGTTAAGCTCACAAGTCATGAAAATTATTGACAGTACCCTTTTTCACTTAAATTAAAAAAAATAATTATAATTTTCAAAATATCATCTTCATTATTATGAACTGTTTAATAATAATAAGTAATTAATTAATTAAATGTATTAATAATATTAATTTAATTTAACTTTTCTTATCAATTATTACCATTGTTATTATCATTTTATTATATCATCATTATAATTACTATTATTATTATTATAAATTATTTTTTTAATAACAATAAATAAATAAATAAAATAAATAAATAATTTATTTATATTAATTTAACTCTTATCAATTATTACTATTTAATTGTCATTATCATTATTATCCCTTCATCATCATCATCACTATTTATCATTATCATTGTCATCATAATTATCATTATCATTGTCATCATAATTATCATTATCATTATGACCACTATTATTATTGTAAATTGTTTAATAACAATAAATAAATAAATAAATAAATAAAATTATTAATTATATTAATTTAATTTAACTCTTACCATCCTTATCATTATTATTATTATAATTATTGTTAATTAATAATAATAATATATAAATTGAAGGAACAAACAAATGAACAAATAGATAAACAATAGGTAAATAATAAAGATGATGTTCTTAATTATTTTTCTAAATCCTTAATATTACAGATTTTTCAAGTAGAATTAAGATAAAAATCTATAAGTCCTTAATTAATCTGTAAATCCTTAATTGATCCGTAAGCCCTTAATTTATCCTAAAGCTACGTAACTTGATAATCAGTTTTTAAAAAAAAAAAAATTTATTTTTAAAAAAATTTATACAGTTAAAGTTTTTTTTTGTTTTTTTTAAAAAAAAATTAAATAAAACTTTATATTTACTTTTCTCTTGCCTTTACCTTTCTTCTCCTTGCCTTTCACTAGTTTGTGGAGGTTAAAATCATCAAAATCGACTTCGCAGATGTATGGTTAAAGGTGAAAAAGTAAGTTTTTTTTTTCTTGCATCAGGAAATTTTTGGGGGCATAAATTTCCATAATATAAACGGGACCCACAGAAATTTATGTCCAAAAATTCAATTTTTTTGACTTTGGTCGCAATTTATGAGACAGGAAGCGATTTTCTACTAAGGTGTTGCTATGACAGATCGAAAGCCCAGGTTCTTGGCTACAAGATGATATGTAAATTATTCCTGTAGCATCGATATCCGCGGA